>VDFB02251900.1:0-15161 GCA_007258455.2 Sequoia sempervirens
TCGATCTCATCATTTTCACCTCCTACAACTCTAACACTTTCAATATTTTTTGTAATGCTTTGTGCAACTAAATTTGATAATAAATATATTTTTTCCTATTATGGTTGTGAATATTATCATTTATTGAAAACAAATGAACACTATTTTTGAAGTCTTGATTGTGTGTTGCACTGATGGTTGTATAGGATCTTGTCATAAGTAACATCCACTCATCATTTGTATGGATTGTATCCTTTATACTTGTTAGGATTTGACAAAATATTTCTTGCTCACTATTTTGTCCATCGCGTCTAAAAATATGATGTAAAGTAACTACTATTTTGAATTCTTCCCATTACAACTTTGCTCACCTTTTTATTTTGTATGGTGCTTTGTCATTTACTAGAGGTAATCGTTCAAAGTATCCAACCAATATTATAAATAATCTACAATTAAAAATTATAATTGTATTCAATAGTATGTACCGTATAAATATAATTATAATAAAAATAAATAAAATATATTTTAATGTAAAGTACAAAATATGAGTAATTTCAAAATAAAAAATACGTCCAAAAAATTAATTAGAGTTTTTGGGAAATGCTTGTTGAAGCTGAGAATCTATTTTTTCAAGCAACTTCTCTCCAAGGAAACTCATTTCATTAATACTTTTTTGACATGTGATATTTCCTCTTGGAATCTTGTAATTCTTGTTCTGTCTAGTTGATTGAAATATCTTATTGTATTCTTAATTTTTAATGAATTGTTGACACTCCAATGTTGAATGTTGCAACTCCAATTGGTGCAAGTAGAATAATAGGAGATTGATTGGGAAAATACATATTTTCAAATGCTTGATTATTGGTAACAATTACATATGAATTACCTATTCCTATTGTGCCTTGAGTTATCATAAACAAGGGAAATGTATTATGATGTCTGTGGTAGTGTGACATGATAATGTTTATTGCTTCATGCTATTTTTCAATAAGGTTTTCATAGTCCACACTTTGTGGTATGTTATCATGGATGAGACAACCATTAATTTTCATGGTGTTAATGGAATTTATAGCTTCATTTTTGTATTCTTCGCATTGAAATTTATTATACCAATATGTTTGACTATCTAGATCTCTTCTGCTGAACATATCTATCTCCGAAACTTGCAAAATTTGACCATTATGAAGTCTACATATAATTTCACATTCACTCTATGTAGTAGTTCCTTGGACATTGTCATTGCCTTCAAATTTAGAATCACCAATGTTTTCAATAATTTTAACAAGTATTATTCATTCCAAATGTCATTGATTATAATTGAAGCTCTCCCACCTTACCACTATGGATTAGTTTTTATGACCAATATCTCTGTAAATGATTCAGAATGGTTTGTAAAGTAACAATTCTGATGAGAAAAAATATATCTATTTATTTGAGTCACCTATAGGAATGTATTGAAATCTAGGAAACACTCTTATAATAGCTACATTTTTTTTGTATTTCATTTTGTCTCCTATTCTTTAATGATTATATATCCATTCTTTGGCTGTCATAAGAGAGACACATTCCATAGTGAAAGGTATGTTTATGTATGTGTTAATGAAAGATATTGTTTTCTCTTTACTGTCATCTCCTGAATTTACAACTATGCATTTTAAAACCTCATTTGATACATTTAGGTTGATAAACCTTCTATTGATCTCTATTAGTGGAAGTTTTAAAAGCATGTGACTTTTTTTTGGGTTCCAATATCCCTTTCTATTAGTGTTTTGGTAAGAAGTCTCTTATAAGTTGAACATGTGGCTAAATCATTTGGGTTTTCTATGTTTGCAAGATGCATTAACACTTGGTGATATGTTTCTAATATTTTTTCTACTTTGGCTTTGTACAAGTAGCAATATATTTAATTACATCATGTTTTGATAGCACACGTTGTCAATCAGTGTTTTCTCTCCATATTTCGAGTATGTACTGATTGTGTGATTTAAGTCTATCGTCATTTCTTAATGGCATAATTTTTTTCACCATTTTGTATATCTTCATATACTTTTGATCCTTCCAAATTTAATGACCATGGAGCATTATACATATATTTCATTTAAGTAACAAATTCTTGTAAATTTACTTCTTTATAAAAATAATAAACCGTTTACATTAATTGAATAATAATATGTTTTGAAATATTTACCTACATATGGGGTTTGGACAGAATGAAGTAGGTTGGGGGTGTGATGACTGTGTAGGCCCACAACCATTAGTGTTGCACCCTGCATGTGTGTGTTTTCTTAGTGCATGCAAGGCAGGGGACGTTAGTTGGTGTGTGGGGTGGAGATATATGTGTGGGCATTTTTCTTTTTATAGTTGGGGTTTTGGAAATTTCTCTCTCCTCTTCTTTTGCTTTGCTAGTGTGATTTGGGGGTGGGGTGTTTGAAGTGTGTGGGGTGATTTTTTTAGTTGTCCAGTTAGAGATGGATGGCTTGAGTGCTTTTTGTTGCTACAATATGTAATTTATCCATTTTCCATCCCTCCTGCATTCCTCCATTCTTACATTATTTCAATTATGGAGGATTTGGTGTTTTGAAGTCTTGGTATTTAGGGGTTATAAAATTGTTTTGTTCTCTGGAAGTAGTAATCCGAGGCAGCCAGAGTCAAATCTCTATATCTTCCCTAAAATACTTTACATTTAGGGACTTCCTCTCAATCATTCCTTCAGAAGTTGTGAGTAATAATTTTTTTTTCAAGAGTAGTTTGGAAGCATTGGAGGGATTTAACATTTAGAGTTCTATATCCTAAAGATAAGTGGATTGCCTAGAGTGTACAAAGAATGGAGCCAGTGTTAGTAGAATTCAGCTAGAGTCGATTCTGGAGGATATTGAGTGTGGCAGCGTGGCTATACAAGATTCTTGGGGTAGGGGTTTCAATAATCCAATTTTGAAGTTGTGGGCTCATGAGACACAGTCCTGGAGGTGAGGATGATATTGTTGATGAATGGTGCGCTTCATGATGACATGAGATTTGTATTAAATGAGCTTCAATGCAGAGTTTTCAAAGGTGGGCATTATTTTCACAACTAGATTGGTTTATTTATTAAAACCTGGCATGTGAGGTTTGATCCTTTGGAGGATCTCTTGAATCGAGTTTCAATGTGGGTGCACCTCCCTAGATTTCCAATTGAATGTTGGCACAATGACATCTTGCATAGGGTTGCATCACTACTAGGGAAACCAACGGGTCCTTCTCAACAAACTCAAGATAGAAAGGTAAAGACATTTGCTCGCATTTGTGTTAAGATAGATTTAAATAATCCTCTTCCAGATTCTTTGAAAATTTGTGCGTGTTCATATTCATGGGTGCAATAGCTAGATTATGAAACATTTCCCTTTTGTTGTCGTTTATGTCATGAATATGGCCATCTGCAGAGAAGATTCCCAAAATCTAAATCTTTTAAGTCTCTGACTACTTAGCCTCCTTGCAATCCTCCCAAGGTTTGCAAAGGCAAGGACCTCATTCCTGGTGAGGCTATTGGTGTAGAGGGTTTTATTCCTGTTAAGGCTCATAATAGGAACTAGGGTTAAAAGAGGACTCTTAAGGAGCATCAAGAAGGTGACACCTTTAATATATTTGAGGTTCTAGATGATATCAACCAATAGGAGGTGAATTCAGTTATGATGATTATGGATTAAGGTGTTTTGGAAGAGGTATAGGAGGGTATTATTCCAGATTACAACCAAACTTCATAGGAGGCTGGTTCTTTGTAAATGGAAACAGATCTTAGTTTGGTGGTTCATGGGAGGTTTGAGATGCTAGTAGATGCAAAAATGGGGGAGGGAGAGATCTCTACTCCATTGGTGAAAGTGGGGTTTGATTCGGTAAAAGGAAACAAGGCTTCTCCTTCGTTGGGACTTCTTCAGAAAGACCAGAAGAAAGGGGTTGCTAAGAAGTCTTCCAAAGTTGGGAGAAAGGACTTAGAAAAAATAGATGATGGGGGAGACTTTGTTGGAGTCTGGATTTGTTAAGACCCTAGATTCCCATTTTTCTAACCCTCCACAATGATCATCCTCTCTTGGAATGTAAGGGGCTTGAATAGTGGCCCTCAACAAAAATTTGTTCGTGAATTGGTGATAATTCATTCTCCTGATGTTCTTTTTTTACAAGAGACTAAGTTATATGTTGAAAGCATGGTTGGTTTGTTTCCAAAGCTATGGGGGTGGGGTGACTGCTAGTGTATTGGGGCTCATGGTAATGCAGGGGGTGTGGCTTGCTTGTGGAACCCATTGAAGATTCATCCTCTTTGGTGGATGTCCTCCAAGTCTTCTATCTTTGTGGTTGTTTCAAGTCTAGAGTCGGGGGAAACGGTTCTTCTTTCAAACATTTATGCACCTACTGATTTTCTTGGTAAGTAGTTATTGTGGTCTCATATCAATTTCATTAAGAGGCTTGCTTCTTTTTTCCCTTGGATTATTGTGAGTGATTTTAGTGCTATTATTGAGTTGGATGAGAAGAAGGGTGGTATTGCGAGGTTGGAGCCTTCTACCTTCCTTCTTTGTGATAAAATATCTACCTTAAATCTAGTTGATATTAAGCCCCGTAATGGTTAGTTTACTTTGAACAACAAAGGAATTAGGAGAGGAATTCTGTGTACTATGGGGCTGGCCATTTTGGTTTCTGTTCCCTCGTTGGAGGATTTTTAGTCTACTTGCTCTGCCAAAGTTTGCAGTTCGAGGGCTCAAAGAGCACTAGCCTATTAAGTTATCTGCTACTTCGGCATGTGTTTCTCGGTCCCCCTCTTTCAAGTTCCAACTTATGTGGTTAAGAGATTCTTCTTTGCAGGAGCATGTGGTTGAATGGTGGCGGATGGGAAGACCTGCTCATGGAACTGCTATGTATTCTTTTTCCAAACTGCTGCAACATGTGAAATATCAGCTCAAGCAGTGGAACAGGTAGTGTTTTGGATATATTTTTCATGCTAAGGTTATTGCTCAAGCTGACTTGGATGTCATCACTTAGGAGATAAGGGGGTTTGGTATTTTTGAGGACTTACTCAGGGAGGAGGCAAGGGCTTTGAAAGCTTTGGAGGAGTGTGAGTTTCACAAGGAAATTTATTGGAAACAAAAGGAACGTGTTAAGTGATTACAGGAGGGGGGCATAAACACTTCTTTCTTCTTCAATTCAGTGAAAGCTAGGAGACATAGTAATTCTATTCCTGTTCTTGTGAATGGTAGGGGTGGGCATTTATCTTCTTGGAAGGATATGTCTAGAGAAGCTTTACAGTTCTTTGCTTCATTATTTAGAGAGGATTCTCAGGATGGTTTAGCAAAATAGAACCATGTTTTGTCGTGTATCCCCTCTTTGGTTATTAGGGAGATGAATGAGTATCTTTTGGGCTATATCCTGCTGGAGGGAATGGAGGCTACTAGTTTCCAAATGAAGAAAGGGAAATCCTTGAGTCTTGATGGCTTTCCGATTGAATTTTTTTAGGAATTTTGGGATATCATTCAAATGGACCTATTGGAGGTGGTTCACGAGTCTTAGAGGAATAAGAAGATGCTGCAAGATTTGAACTCTACCTTTGAAGTAGAGAACTGGCAGGAACCCACCCAATAACACAAATGAGAGAATAATTTATTATTGAGAATGGGAGCTTCATACATCTGAGAGATCTCAAATCCCCAGAGGATTCTACAACACATGCAAGTTCTGACTCTGAGAATAACCCCTTCTGTGCCTCTTGGGAAGCATCTAAAAGGTGCAAAGAATTAGAAACCACCCATAAAATGAGGCTCTCAATTAGACTTTAGAATGAAACAACAAGAGAGAATTTGAGTTTGGTAGTTTGGCACCAAGGAAATTTACAACATGGGATTCAAATTGAGAAAGAGGCATTTACAATTCATATCTTCTAGAAAAGTCGCCCTTCGGGGGCCATAACTTTGATCGGGATTGGTCGAGTATTTAGGAACCGTTGGAAAGGTCTCGAGATTGATAACAAGCCCCAAATTTTCCTTTGGAATTTTGGCAAGTTTGAACCGTTAGCAGAGACTCTAGAATGCCTCAAATATTACTTAGAATATTTTGAGTGCAAATCTGGGAAGCTAAAAGCTGCAATATCTTTCAACTGGGAACGAAATGAAACGTAAATTAAATTTCAGTAGGGTATCAAAGTAAAACATCAAAACCAAAGAAACTTGGGAATTTAACTATTTTTGGGTGATGCAAAGTGCCCTTACACCCTTTAGATGCTCTGCATCAACCTTCCTTACTCCTCCATTCCCAAATGTGAGGGTCAGATCATTTGAGTCAATTTCGACCTATTTACCTGTGTAATGTAGTTTATAAAATCATTTCCAAGTTGATTTCTAAAACGATGAAGCAATGGCTTAGATGGCTTATCTCTGAGGAACATAGTGGTTTGTGGAGGATTAGAAAATTCTGGATGGGGTGGTCATTGCTACTGAAACTATTCATTCTATGGCAGCCCTGAAAGAAAAGGCTATGTTCATCAAGCTGGATATGGCAAAGGCCCTTATGATAAGTTAAGAGTGAGTCCTTCATGCGAAAAGATTTCTTGTACCTTTAGTTTTCAGAATTAGGTCAGTGGAATTTATATATGTTACTTCCGCTTCTTTATAAATTATTGGTGTATACCTAAAATCCGGTCGGAACAATTGAATTCATTGATACAATTTATTTAATTAAGCTGGAGCCTTTAATTAAATCATACATAAATAAATCATAAATTTATTTATATAGTTCACACCTTTCTAATTCTACCATCTTAAACCACATTCCTCTAATTTTAATTAAATAAGCAAATTCCTATAGTTTTTTTTGTTTAATTAATAATCTTCTCACTAAATTTAAATTCCCAAACTGAATTTAGGCATATGTCTCCAACTTTTACTCTTGCCACATCATCAAGTGTCACATGAATTTAAATATTTTGATATTTAAATGAGAATTATCCTCAACCAATTCCAAAACTAACTTTGGACACTTGTCTCTCTCCATCATTTCATTCTCCCTCACACTTGGCATGGTGTTCATAGTCAAGGGAACATCCTCCATGACTCTCTCTAACTTCTTCCATCTCCACCGTTCATCTCTCCATCTGAAATCTTGACCGTTGGTTGTTGCCACATCATTTTATGCTTTGGAAATCCTATAAATACAAGCCCATTCTACAACATTTGGCATCCCATCTTTGAGAAAACTTATTATGCGGAAATTATATGAGAGCATTTAGAGTTTAAGCATAGAGCATTGGAGCATTTTAGCAATTTGCATTGTAGAGTCATTTAGTTTATAATCATGGCTTAGTCTTATAGCTGCATTTTACTTTATCATATTAGCTTCATACAACATTTCCACCATAGAATTTAGCATCATTATCATATCATAATCTTCATTTGTATACAACAACATAAATATCATTATTATAGCATTATCATACAACTTATCAATCATGTAGGAATTAGATTCTTGCATTCTACAACATCTCGTTTCTTAGGTTGTCATCCTAACAGTCATAGTGTAATATACAAATTTGAGAGCACTAATGATTTAGAGGATCCTTTAGAATAGAGAACAATGAAATGATTTTAGGAATTTTCTCTTATTTCAATTTGATTCAGTTTTATGATTAAATTCTCTAATGTAATATGTTTCATTGCTTGTGTGATTTTATTTCATTTACACATTTTACCTCACACATAAATTTGGGTTCAATTTCTGGAAAAGTTTTTTTTTTGTGAATAGGTTCGGCGTGAACTTCTTTTAGCGCAACCATGAGTTATTAAAGCACATACAAAAATTATTCTAGTGCATCTAGTTCCTATTACGACGCATCTAGAGTATCTTTCGATTTGATGAGTTTCCTATTCTGGTGCATCGAGGAGGATCAATTTTTTAAATTTTGGTTCATCTTCGATTACACTCCCAGAGGTCACAGTGCATTTGGTTGATATTTTAGTGCATCTAGTAGTTTTTATAACACATTCGGTAGTTATTTTAGTGCATAGGAGTGATATTTTAGTGCATTTGATGTTTGTTTTAGCACATCTGGTTAATTTTGCAAAATTTCAAAATCTTGAGAACTAATTGATATTTTATGTGTTGCAGGTGCTTAATACGCTGGTCAAAGACAATTTTATCAAACTATTGATGATGTATGTAGGGGTTGGAGTTGTTTTTTTTTCTTCTTTTAATTAAATTAGGAACCTAGTTTAATTAGAAGGTTAAAGAACCCCTTGTTTACTGTTCTTGAAGTGATAGGCCTATGCTCTCCCCTTAACTGGGTGTCCAGAATGCTAGACTCACTATTTTATGTTTTGTTAACACCTTTAGAAGACCTGTCATAGTGGGAAAAAGTTATTGGTGTAATTAATTATTTAATTACACTTTAGCATAAGTTTATGCTACCAATTTTTCGCTACAGCTCAATTGGTGGAGCTGACTAAATACTGTTATATTTGAAAGTGAGAAATACAATTGTTTCTACATATGCTAAGTGCTGATTGTATCTGGTTTATCATTTTATAAGTAATAGTTATGCATTGAGATGAGGAAATAGAGTTTCAAGAAATTGTTTTTCAGTGTTTCATGATCAAATGGAGTATAGGATTGAGCATACAAACAACAAAGCATTTTTGAATGCTTTCGTTTATTTCATAAAGTAATTCATATTTACAGAATTTCATTTGATTGCGAGAATTCAAATGATAGTACAAATATGCATTGAGATGCATTTTTATTTTCAAAATGAAAAGCATAAGATTGAAATCAAATATCCACACAAGTCATGGATGTAACTGTTATAGTGCATCATAAGCATCACACTACACTATGGAAGATGCATAAAAGGAACAATCACATAAGTATAAATATAATCATCATTGCCTGTTGATTGATGGCCGACGTAGAAGTGGTGCACCATTTTTATTCTTCGAGCTTTGTTGACCTGTAGGAAGGAAGAGAGGGATGTTAGAGCTCCGACTATGAATATACCTACATGAACGATCAACAATAATGTAGTATGCTACTAATCATGCACTGAAACAATCAAGAAAAGTGCAAAAGCATGAAATGGAAGAGAGACATCAACATTATGATATATTGTTTTATGCTAACATCATTTGTTTCTTTGTGTAGGTATAGGGAAAATCGTGAAGTTGATTATCATTTGAAGACCAAGCATGTGGAGAAAAAAAGGCACCCACAAGGGCAGAGCTCGACATGCTACCCCTTATCCATTACAAGTGGGCTGAGATAGAGATTGCAATCATCATATTCATCAAGAAAGGAAATGCAACTGAAAGAGTAAAACAAAATTCATCCATCAAGCCATCAAGCCAACTATTCATTCATAGTAGTCAAAAATGTTTCTGAAAGCTACAGGTGGACAATTAATTTAAATCAACTTGATTAATTCAACTGAGTACATTCATCTCAAACACTAGTGTATGGTTTATTTTTCTGCCATTCATCATGTTCATATCATGCAAAGATCAACAATGTTCATGTTCATGATAGTGATAGTGAACAGGCATACATAATGCCTCAATGAAGAGAAGTGTTACAGAGTTTCATTTTAGAAGAAGGCAAGTGCATGGAACATAAAAATGCATGAAGAGTGCCAAGGAGAGAAATGGTGATATCATCTGGTCAAAGCATGGAAAGTATAGGCATTCATCTTTTGGTTTCTGACTGAAGCAACATAAGTAGAGCGAGGAGTCACAAGAAATGTAAAAGAAATTAGGAAAGGTAAGCATGGTGGAAATAGATAAAAGCATTCTACAGTTTCAAATAAAACAAATTTCTGTGTACTGGGTGAAAGAATGTTCCCCATGCACTAAGTTCTGGAAGCAACAATACCCATGAAAGTTTCATATGTTTTTCATTTCCTGAAGGTTTAGCTTGCTATCCCAAGGGAAACACAACATGAATTTGAAGTGTTCTATTGTTTTGTTATTTGAAGCTATAAATTTCCCCTTTCAAGTCATGAGGGAATGTCATATGTAGAGTAGGAGTTACAAAGCCAGGTTAGTGGTTTCTTCAATGGCATCAAGGTTAGAATACAAGGAAAATATCTTTTACACAGTGCAAGGCTTATAAAAGCACATGGTGCCATGAAGACAGAAAAATAAACATACTCATATGAGCTTTACCTCATAAATGTTGTTTTCCTCAGAGTAACATTTACCCACGTAATGGAGATAGGAAAGTATAGAAATTTAAAGTGCAGATGTCTCATTGTTTTCCCGGTTTACTTATATGAGGGCTTTTAGTCAAAATATAAATTTCTTCATATCCGCAGTGCCATGTTGGGATTTTAATGAAAATATCACGAGGGAATAGGTGAATTTCCTTTCAAGTTTTGCTTAAGCCACGTGGGGTTTTGTTATACTCAATTTCTTCAAAGCAGTCAATACCCTTATGGTGAAAAGTGGAAAGTTCAAATATGCCAAAGAAGCCATGATGGGTCAAGCCCGGTTACACATAAATATCAAAGTATGCATATTTTTGTATACCCACGTTGGGGTTTGAGGAAAGATAGATTTTCTAATTTTCTGAGATATCCATGTGAGGTTTTTCATAAAGAAAATCACAGAGAAACAATAGAAAGTAAAAGAAGCCATGTTGGGTCGAGCTCTAAGTGCCTTTAGAGCTCATATTCAACATGTATATGGCGCAACCAAGAGGAAATATTTGACTCTTCAAATGTTGTCAACAGCTAAAAGAAATATGGACCCATTTGAGTTTTCTTCCAATCTATTTAAAGGTCATAATGAACAACCTACAAATGGAGCTTTCCTCCATTAACTTCACCCGAGCATATGAAGCTCACGGCTTGTAAAATTTTCAAGCTTTTGTAGGCCTTGTGAAATGAGAAAAAACAACTTGAGGAAAGAATAGAAAACTTACCATTTCATGCTTGATTACGAGACAAGAGGCATGACGAGCTCTATAGAGCTTTCAAAATCCAAACAAAACACCCAGTGCGAGCTTATATATGGCGGCCAGTGGATACAAGAGACAGATAACAAAACAACAAGCACAGGAAATGAAAAATACATCAGTCCGACTTGTTATAGCCATGGCCAGAGGCCTTTATTCTCAAAAAATGGCTTAGAAATGAAGGAAAGGAGCTCATAAAAGCTTGGAAATGAGCTTACCATTATCACATAGAGAGAGGTCGAACAGATTGAAGGGAGGAATCATAAAAATCAAGCATTTTTAGCTAAAACCCTAGCCTTCTCATGGAGGTGTCGCTTGTAGAGCAATTTCCCCAAAAGTCACCAAATGAAAATGATCCAAATTTAGGGTTTTGCTTTTGTTTTTGTTCACCTTCTTGCCCTAATTCAAAAATGGGATTTTCATTTAAGATTATAATATTTAGGCTTATTCTTTTATGTCTTATTCAACGCCTAGGTCGAGCCTTGTAAAAATGGTGGTGCTATTTGCCTAAGTCTTTAGGTTTCTTTGATAAAATTTTGGCAAATGTAAGGGGCTATAAACTTTAGAAATTTGTGATTAATGGTGTCTTAGTAAGGAATGGGTAGGGATTAATATCTTTGATTTTAATTGATTTTGTGCCAAATCAATAAAAAATGGTTAAGTCATTGCACTTATGACTTAGGGTTTATCATGTTTTCAAATTGACTTTAGAAAAATCAATTAAAGGTCAATTAAGAGATATCCCTTATATTTTATGATTTTTGAGAAAATCAAGATTTGTAATGGAGATATAAGTTGTAAATATTTTGCAAAAGATTTCAAACAATCTTTAATTGCAAAATTAGGTCAGATTGAGAGAGTATGAGATCTGCAACTATGTAAAGCAAAGATAAAGGAGATTGTTTTATCTCTTTGCTATTTTTAGCAGATTGGGGTTGAGTTTTTTCCTTGGGTCGGATTTGAGTTGTCTGCTGGATGGATAAGGTGCTTTATTTTCTTTAAAAGCATATTTAGTCTATTTTGAGAGGCTTTTCAGTATGTACATGGAAATAGTGAGTTTTTCTACTTTTATGGAGACTTTTGAGACAATTTTGATGCCTTTTCCTTGAGCTTTCTTTGTGAGCTCGGATTAGGGTTTGGGAGAATTATATCTTGAAGAAAACTTAGTTTTTTCTTCTTCTAAGTTTAGTTGGTAGTTTCTTGCTCTTAACATTTTTGAGCTTGTAAACTCATTTGTACTCAGTTTAGACAGATACACTCTTTTAGTTTTAATAAAGTAGCAGAGTTCTCATTTCTTGTCACAACCTTGTAACAACAATTTGATGTCTTTGTGTTTTCAAGTTTGAAGCCTTATATTCTTGCTTTTATGAGTCTTGCACAAAATTTCATGTTTTTAGGTTGTATGGTGTATTCAATGCCTTCGAATCTTCATGCAAATTACTAATGAAACCATGTACCAATGAGATTGTGAGAGCTATTGTAATAGAGGAATTGTGGTGGTAAAATCTAATTTTCATAAATAATAGTTAATCATCGGAGTTAGTGTTAAATTTCATTTTCAATCTAACCTTCTATCCCTTTTCCCAAAAAATTCTAGAATAGGATTTATCTTTCAGAGAACCAGCTCACTCTGGAGATTCTCTTTTGCATAGATCACCCACATCTAAAAAGAGTTTCCATATTTCAACAGATACTCTATTTTTTGCAAATCTGACAAAGGGTGCATATCTGATTGACATGTACACTTTTTTGGAGAGACTAAAAGATGACGATATTGCGAGTAGCAAGGCATAACACTAAATATAATCTGAAACGAAAATTATATGCATAAATTACCAAGTACAACTCCAAAGTTGTTATATAGGTTAGGGATTATTGAGATATGAAGCTCTTTTTCTGAACACCATGGACTGTGGAAGCTTAAAGCCATTAATAGCCTATATCCTTTTTCTAATTGTTCTGGAGAATAGGCAGCTTAATTAACACTTAAGGATTTGTAATTAAAAATGGATGGTAAAAAAAGTAGATGATTAGAAAACTAACAAGTATGCATTCATTAAAGATATAAAAGATTATAATCCTCTCTTCTCAATGTTTTGGAGAACCAGACAATTTTAATAACACTTCAAGATTTGGTTTATTATAAGGAGTGTCATTGGGACTCAACAGGTAGATAATTTCCCAAGCTTTCAACAACAAGCCATGGTTTTGTAATATCCCAGATGGAATATATTATATTGTTTGATTTACATATAATGATTGACACAAAACCACTAATATATGTAACTTTGTTGGGTTTGAATGCATGTCTTTTGAGTTGGTCGATTTTGAAATAAATTTGCCACAAAGTCACTAAAAATCTCTTTGGAATATCATGAGACAATTGTTAAATCTGCCATGAAACCTTTGACTTGTTTAAACCCTTAAATATACAATGAACTGCAGACTTGAATTATAGTGCTAGGGAGAATATGAAACATCGCACTTAAATACAAATGTGTGAAAAAAAAAGGTGCTAAGTACATTTGAGTTCTCTAAAAAGGGAGACAATACATTAAGTGTATTATATCTGTGCTTCCAACTGCCCCATTGACATATTTTGTGCAAATTAATTCAAAATGTACCTTTTACCATTAAATATCTTCAAGAAAAACCCCAACTCTCCTCTTCCCCATCCAAAGAAAAAATTAATAATGGAAAAACTACTTAGGCTTTGCAACCGCAAACAGATAAATATATGCATCTAGAATAACTGTACAAAATCATCTAGAAATAGGGTTCCCAAGCATATATTGTATTTATAACTTACTAGTACGATCCCATCCAAACACAAATAAACATATGCCTATATGCTTGTAAAGATTGTGAGAAAGTGAACAACCCTTCAATGATAGTTAACAGGCCTTCAACTTGCTGCATAAGAAACATACTAGAAAAGAAAATAGATACACATAGCAAACGAAGGGTTGTAGCCTACACCACAAATGGGTATCTCAAAAAAATGCATCCATGTGACTAAAACCCAAATCACCTAAAACCCTAATTTTTTTCTCATATTATAATATAGAAGGCGCCTCATAAGAAAAATATACTGTATACATCAAAACTAACCCTAATATGAAATACAACTAAATTTATCTATGTGACTCTAGGTTTCAATCCTTACATTTTGCTTGAGATCGATTTAAGCAGAAATCAAGAGAGAGGAGAAAATAAATTTTGGGTATGTGCACCTATTTTTTGGTGTGTTTTGACCTTTGATGTTTTCCTCTCATCTCGCCTTCGCCTGTGCATGAAAATGACAAACTTCTGATGTTCGCCTCCTCTCACCTTCACTTGTGCATAAAAATGACATAAAGTTATTCATGTGACTAAACTTATGCCTAGAACGGGAAATTGATATAGTGTAAGAAAATCAATTAAAATATAAAGGATAGAGCAATTTAACAGATGTTTCAGCTATAATTGTACCGATAGACATGCATGCAAAAGAGGGAAAATTTCTAATGAACACAAAACCCCATTGATAACAACGATAATGATAAATGTTTTCTTGCCCCTGTTTTTGGTTGTGCAGCCTTCCCAATCCTTCACCTCACCCTGTGAAAATGTAAGAAATAACCTTTACCCTATTTGTGAAAACAACCTCATTGGAAATGCAAAATTGATCTCGCCCTTTGCCCTTAAAAGTGAAAATGACTCTCTCAAAATGATAAAATTTAGCCTGGTCTCTAAATTTGGAGAGGCAAAAAATGCCTTTGATCAAAGGAGGGGTTCAGTCGAAGGATTATTTTTTAAAAAATTAAAAAAAATTGAAACATTCATGAACCCGAGGGGTTCTTTCTAACACAACCTTTGATAGAAGGGTGGGCACTTCAACTGAACCACCTTCATTCGAACCCCCCCTTCATTTGAAGCCCTTTAGAGAATTTTTAATGGGAGTTCTTAATTTTTTTTCATCCAAAAAAGTCTAACCCACTATTGTGGGTTCACCCCATTCCTCTGAATAACCACCCAAATTCCCTTACCGTAGTAACTTTGAGAACTAACAATTAATTTATTTATTACTAAAAACTAACTTAACAACTAATTTACTAAATGTAAACTTTAATTTCCAACAGACTTATGCATTCATTTGCAACTTGAAATTTTCCACTTTAGTTGGTTTCTCTTTATTACCTCATTTTAATTTTTAGTTCCTACCAAGCACACCACTTCTTTAACAAGTT
>VDFB02251902.1:0-11080 GCA_007258455.2 Sequoia sempervirens
TAATCTAGGGATATGCAAAACACAATTAATCCTTTTTATTCTACTATTAGGAAACTTGATTTTAACTTTACCATGACCAAAAATGTCTAAATGAGAATCATCACCCAAGTACACCTTACCTCCATCAAATTCTTCATATTCACAAAACCAATCTCTATTAAAGGTCATATGAAAAGATGCACCTAAGTCAATTAACCATGCATCATTACCTGGTCGAGTTGCCAAAACTACAATGAATGCATCACCTCGGACTCAGAATCAAAATCAAATTTCTTCTTTTTCTTCTTCTTTTATTCTTTACATTCCTTACAAACATGTCTAGGCTTATTGCAGTTCCAACAAATAACTTTGAACTTTCCAAGAGATTTAAATATCCCCTTGGACTTGGATTTTTCATGCTTCTCATTCTTCTTTCCTTTTTCCTTAGGTCTTCCACAAACATTTAGAGCCTCCTTGGCAGTGATGGATAGCTTCCTCCTCATCTCTTCAGAAAGAAAAGAACCCACCACATCTTCAATCTTCAATATAACATAAGTACTCCTGATAGCCATAACAAGAGAATCCCATGAATCAGGAAAAGAACAAGCTTCAAGATCTACCCATTTCCTCTTCACTATCCATTTTGGCCACCAATTGATGCGGTAGGTTACCAGCCTTGGATAGCTTCCCAAATTGCAAATTCTGATTCATTCACCCTCTTTGCATTCTCCAGGAATACTAACTTCTTCCTCAAGAAAATATTGTTCACTAAATATTTGGCGTTACATATCACCAAGCTTCTTCCATAGTTTTCTATAGGAGGGTCTTTCTTTCTGGAGATTAATTAAAGGCAGAATGGCAAAGCCATGGCCAGTTATAGACCGCGGGACAGTGCATCATGTTGAGCAACTTGAGTAGGATCCTATGGGCCTTGAAACGTTTTATCAATGGCATCCATAAATATCGATCTATCAAAAAATTCTCCATTTTTAGCTTCCACATCTCAAATTTATTTCTAGAAAATTTATCCATCTCTATTCTCCTTGATGAACTTTCCATCTAAAAAATTCCTGCAGCAAGATCACAAAATGTCTTCTACACAAGCTCCCGCAAATCTGGATTGGTTCAAAACCCCAGCAGCCACAAGCTAAAACCAAAGGTGATCAAGCTTTGATACCAGTTGTAAGGAAGTTAAGGTAGCAGAACAACTTCCTACACTAATCTTAAGAGGATAAAAATGAAAAACTCTACAAATCTTTGATAGTTACAAAAACTTAAACAAAAATAAACACAAATATCATGCATACCACAACACAATGATTTACGTGGGGAAAACCCTTTCGACATAAAAATCCCACACTCCAAATTCCGCTCAATATATTATTCAAAAATCAAACGATTACAATATACTTGCAAAGAAAGCTTATCACAAGTGTATCACCACCAGAAATCAAGAGACAACACAACCGCTATTAGATTCTCAAAATACATAACAAGCTTTTTGGAACCTTCTAGAATTAAGGTTTTACAAGGTCATTTTTCATTTGACGTGTTAACAAAAAAACCTTGACGTGTTAGTGGGAAAAAAACCTTGTCATGTTAGCAAGAAAAAACCTTGATGTGTCAACGAGAAAACCTTGATGTGTCAGCGGGAAAAAATGTTGGCGTGTCAACGATAAAACCTTCACATGTCAATGAAATTTTTTTTTGGGGTGATACCCCGAACCCAAAGTATTGCTACGAGTGTACAATATTTGCATGACCAGTCGCCACATACCAACATACATCCTATCAACAATAAACCGTATATAATTGCAAGGTTGAGATACATTTTCCCAACATTTTTTTAATGAAGGTGTAAGGTCCTAGTATCAACAAACAAATATAGAGGTGCTTAGTGACAATCAATTTAGAGTTTTTGAGGCAATGGGTATGGTTTGTTTTAGGGTCTATTTTCATGTCATTCTTATTTGGTTATCATTAAGATAGCACCTTAGGGAATGCCCCTTTGAATCAATGAAGCCTAAAGTAGAAGAAAGGATTACCCATCCTTACTAATAGGTCCTCATTTGTCCCTATCTAATCATATGTTGTAAGCTACTTATTTTGAGTTCAACACCCTTGACACTCAAGAATATCCTAAATTTTAGGGATTTGGGAACCTTCAACTTTAAGCACAAATAGGTAATACTAGAGGAAAGAGATTATTAAAGGTTATTCATAGATATTTTTTTGGTCTTGGGGATATTGTTTCTTCAATTGAAAAATAATTTAATTATGATCAATTTTTCCATTACTACTCACATTAGACAGATTAATTTTCAAATACATAAATTTGAATTTTTTACAAAAAAAGTTTTTAAGGTTCTTGTTGACCTAAATGGATCAAAAAATAAAAGTATTAAGGTCAAATAATGGAGGGGAATATTGCTTTAGAGAATTTGATAACTTTTATAGATATGTAGGTATTGTGAGACAAGAAACAAATTTATATATGAATTAATAAAATGATATTGGAGAGAGGATGAACATGACATATATGGGTAGAGCCAAAAGCATGTTAAGTAGTGCTTAGTTGAATTAGTGTTTTTAGGCCAAGTTTGTGAGTGTTGCTTGCTATTTGATTAATAAATCCCCATGCTCTACTCTAGTTAATAAAACATAGTATGAAGTTTCAATAGGTAAGAAACCCTTTGTTTCACACATTATAGTTTTGGTTGAGGCTTTTTTTCATATACCTAAAAAATGATCTAAGTTAGATTTTAAGCTAATAATGATTTTTCATTAGTTATGGAAATAATTGTAAGGGTTATAATATTTGAAATCCCTTCTCCTTATAAATGATATATTCTAGAAATAATATTTTTTGGTAAACATAAAATTAAGTTTTCTCAAGTAAACTCGAAAGAAGGGAAAACGAAAACTAAAAGTTGAAACCAAAATAGAGAAGTAAAATGATACCTAGGTGGAAGAACAAAAAGATGGATTGGAGGATGTAGAGGAAGAAGAAGGTTTAAATTCAAAGAGTTCAAAGGAAGAACAACAAGAGCCTCCTACTACACCCTTTAGAAGATCCATGTGACGAAAAAACTAATTGATAAGTATAGCCCACCATATTTATGTTTTTTATTTATTTTATCGTGTACTAATGATAAACCTAGATCAATGAAGAAAACTATTTCTTCAAAGGTGCATAATGGAGGCCATGGAGGATGATGAACCCATTGGTTTCAAGGTGAGTATTTAAAAAAAAATGAGTACATTGACAGTTACAAAGGTACAAGGCAATACTATTGAAAAAGGGTTGTTCCCAAGTTTAGGGAGTTGATTTTAGTGAAATTTTTTCTCGTATTACAAAACTAATTTCTACTAGATTCCTAAATTGTATTCCAATTTCTTATGATTTATAAGTAGAGGAAATGAATGTTGAAACTACTTTTTGACATATTGATCTTGACTAATATATATATTGTAGTGTAGAAACATGCCTCCCTTTACAGCACTTTCTGCTTTGTTTTAAGAACCCTCCTAATTTAATTAGGACTTAATATGCCTTAATTTTGAAGTGGTAAATATGCTACATTTTCACTTGTTTGACACACTCTTAATTAAATTAGGCAATTAGGCCTCAATATCCACTTTTAATTCTAAAACCTAATAAATTACATTTTTTGAAGAAACTAACAATAAGTGTACTTTCCATAGCATTTACAGGCAATGTGTGTTTCTAAAATGGAGACAGGGGCAGAGCACTGCAGGGCAAATGGATCCTTCCCTGTTTCTTAGACCTAAATTTTAAATTCTGTTTGGCGTGTTTAACGCATCTGAATCCAATTCAATGTTGGCTTGTGATATTTGGACAAATTAGTTACCTATATAGCCGAGGTTATTTCACTCGCAGTTTCACCTAAGATTTTTCAAGAGATAACTCAGAGCACTTTCGATAAATTTCACAGAAATGAAGGCGGTATGAAGATATAATAAAAGATTTATTATACAACAATCAAGAATCTCATCATGTGGCAATTCTTCTGGCAGCCATGCATGTTTTGGAGCTAACATTGTGATGTAGGTTTCAAGATCAAGTGTCAAAATCCACATCCAATTTAGCCATTTCATGCAAGTTTTAGACCTCCTAAGATCTACATTATCAAGGTTTCATTCAAGGGTTTGTTGAGTGGTAACATAGCTTTGTTCATTCTTCATTCCCTCTTTCATTCATTATTTCAACTCAAGCTTTGATTACCAAAACGGGGTTTGACCAAGGCAAACCCCCATTCACCCAAAAAAAAACATTTTTCTCTCTTGTGCATGTGATTGTAGATTTAGGTTGAAGACCTTTTGAAGTGAAATATTGAAAAGTTGTCAAAGTTGTCAAATCACAAAATTTAACCCACAAATCAGATTTCCAACTTTCTAACATTGAAACCTAGACAAATAAGAAGCTATAGATCTATGTTAGAGGCTCCTGAAAGTTGCAAAAAATATTTGAGCAAAGACCCATTCACCCATGGGTGAATGAATCCCAGTCAACCTTTAGAAACTGCCTCTTGGTGACTAGAAAACACATTTTTTCCTTTCTCAAATTTGTATTTGGTTTTTTGGTTTTGCAAATATTGAGTTTAATATTGTTGTTTCAAGTGTTAGATTGCATTTTGGAGTTTATTTCTCACTAGTATAATTTAGCAAATAAATGACTAGGTGACTAAAAATTTTAGTCACAACAACTAAAAATGACTAAATTCTACTCATTTTTTGCAACTTAGCTATAAATGAGTAAATAAATGACTAATTTGGTCATTGACTAAAAAATTATTTAGTCACAGAAATAAAAATAACTAAAGAGTTAGTTGTCAAATCCAAAGTAGACAAAATTTTAAAAAGACAATTCGGCCAATTATTGGTGCAATGTATTCATGCACACAATGTATTGGCACGATTATTTGTGTTCATTGTAGATCATTCATCTCGCTTGACCTCGCTTCGTTTGCTTGACCTTACTTCATTTGTTCATTGCAAACCTCACTTCATTCGTTAGCTTGGCATGAGGCGTTTTGATCAGTTATAGTAGCTACTTGCATGGGCGATAAGGATTTAGAGAGGCCCTGGAGACTTCTAAAAGGGTGGGCAAGGGCAAGGAATTTGGAGTTTGTTGCTAAAAATTTGAATTTGCTGAGGCCCTTTGTAGCGAAATCGGATTTGGGGATGCCCTCTATAGTGAATTTAGAGGTAATTCGAAACCATCATTACATTAAACAAAAATTCAAAACACTCATTACAATCTACTACTCTTAATAATGTTCTTTTACAATCTTGCCACTATCCTGCTTCATAATGTGCTCGAGCTAAATATAATAAAATTTGGGTGTCAGTGCCAAATTAGAATTTCCTCAAACATTTTTGATACATTTTCACTACAAGCACAACCTGTCCTTGTGCAAAGTAAACATGTGCTAGATTTACCCACACATCAAGGATTTGAACAAAGATGTTTCCTGCTACAGCTTCCTGTAGCTATGTAAAAATTTCCTTTGCAATATAAAATTGACCCCTTTCAGCTAGCACAATGGCTGCCTCATTTGTAGCATAAACATTTCCCAGTCTTTGTGCCAACACTTTACAATACAATTCTCTATATGTCTCAAGATGTTGTCCCTCCACCTTTGGATCCTTCCTCTCATTGTGAAAAAATGTAAAATAATTCCAATTTCCAAGTGAAATGTCAACATAAGAATTATTTGCATTTGATTCACTTGCTTAGTTGGATCTCATTCTGAGTCTGAGGCATGGCTGCAAGACATGGATATGTATCCACATAATCAAGAAACTTGAACAATATTAACCTATATAAAAGATTTTATTTTTCAATATCATGTAGTTGTTCAAACAACCTAGCAAGATTAAATAGTGTTGTGACTTTATCCCATGGTAACTCAAGTGAAACACCACCTTCTTCTAGTTGATGGAAGAATTTTGTATCCTTAAATAGCATAGGAAAAACTATAGAATTAGCACTGGGGCTTTATTTATGAATTCAACCCAAATGTCATTTCCTAATGCCTCCATAAAAGTTTGTTGAGACAACTCTAGTTTATCATGCTCAAAATGAAGAACCCCAATGTAGTTTAACAATTGAATGGGTACTTCTTCTCTGCTCTTCTTCAGAAGAGACTTTGGCATCTTAATACAATCTAAGGCTGCATTGGGTTTTGACGATATTAATAACTCACCCATTTTGATAAATGCACGGGCATCAAGTGGATCTATGCGAGTTGCCTTTCTTAAAATTTCCAATGCATTCTCTACTAGCCCTTTCTGAGCATATATGTGGCCTACAAATTTTAATCTCTCACAGTTCTTAGGGTGGACCTCCAAAACCTTTTCAAAATTTGAGAGAGAACTCTTAAGATCTCCCAACTTCAATTGAACCTATCCACAAAATCCTATGGCCTCTGGATTTCCTTGACTAATGTCATGTAGTAGTGGCCAGTGGTGTCATAATCACCTTTACTATGATAAGATCATGCAAGATTATAATATGAATGAGATTTCATGAGAGAGTGGCCAGTTGAAACAAGAGTTGTATCAGTCAACCGTTCCACAAGAAAATGTTGCCCTGCAGTGAAGAAAAAATGGTTTGTTGAATGATTCAATGCCATTGCAGAGTACAGGTATCATTCAAAGGCTCTACACATCTTTTCCATTCCTTCATGAACACTACCTTTTTCACTAACTGTGAGAATCCTACAAGCAAAAAATGCACAAAACTAACCACAAAGATTTATGTAGAGGTGGAACATCATTTTCTAATGGCTCCATAAAAGTTTGTTGAGGCAACTCTAGTTTATCATGCTCAAAATGAAGAACCCCAATGTTGTTTAACAAATGAATGGGTACTTCTATGCTCTTCTTCAAAAGAGACTTTGGAGTCTTAAGAGAATCTAAGGCTACACTGGGGTCTAACAATATTAATAACTCACCTATCTTGATAAGCGCATGGGCATCATGTGGATCTATGCGAGTCGCCTTTCTTAAAATTTCCAAAGCCTTCTTTGTATGCCCTTGCTAAGCATATATATGGCCTACAACTTTTAAGCTCTCATAGTTCTTAGGGTGGACCTCCAAAACCTTTTCAAAATTTGAGAGAGAACTCTTAAGATCTCCCAACTTCAATTGAACCTATCCACAAAATCTTGTTGTCTCTGGCTTTCCTTGACTGATGTCATGTAGTAGCAGCCAATAGTGTCATAATAACCTTTACTATGATAAGATCATGCAGGATTATAATATGAATGAGATTTCATGAGAGGGTGGTCCGATTCGACAAAGAGCTATCTTACAGTCAATTGTTCCCGCGTGGAAAATTTACTTTTTCTGAGAGAAAAATGGTTTTGCTAAGTAGTTCAATGTCATTTAGAATCACAGTCATAATTCGAGGCTCTATGCATCTTTTCCATTCCTTCATGAACACTACCTTTTTTACTAACTGTGAGAATCCTACAATTAAAAAGTGCACAAAATTGACCATAAATATTTTTCCCCATTTCAAATAGAAAAATTGCCAAAAGATGCATTTAAAACCTACAAAAATATGTAAATAAAATCACATTGATTTTCATGCCAAAAAAAACCATGAGACCATAGCTTGTTGCTTACTATTATGACTTGATATATTTTTTCCAAACATCCATAGCTTTTTTGAAATCACTTGTTTTAGGCTTTTAGCCATAGCAATAAGGCAGTGAACTGTTTGATAAAATGCTTTGGTAGACATGTATGGAAAATGTGGTAGCATAGAAAAGGCAATGAACTTTGAAAAAATGCCTCAAATAAATGTATAGGGTCTTTCGCTAGTGATGGAATGCCATGATGAATTCCCTTGACAAGAAATTGTTATGGGATTGTCGTAATTCCATGCACCATACAAAGAACTACTGAAACATATTAACAGTTCACTACCTTGTCTATGCTTTCATTGCTTCTAATATGCTTTGATATATTTTCCAGCATCCTTAGCTTTGTTCAAGCGCTGTTTGGATTTTGGCTTTAGCAACAAGGCAATGAATTATTTGATGAAATGCTTTGGTAGACATGTATGAAAAATGTGGTAGCATATACAAGGCAATGAACTTTTTGAAAAAAATGCCTCAAAGAAATGTGGTCTCATGGAATG
The DNA here is from genome assembly GCA_007258455.2 of Sequoia sempervirens. Taxonomy (NCBI): domain Eukaryota; kingdom Viridiplantae; phylum Streptophyta; class Pinopsida; order Cupressales; family Cupressaceae; genus Sequoia; species Sequoia sempervirens. Next base: position 8,153 of record VDFB02251902.1, read on the forward strand.
CCATGACAAGCAAATGCAATTGGCAGCTGCTCCTAGTTATTTGCTATGCAATGTAAATTAATTGCATAACTTCTTAGGTTGACTTTGTAAAAACTATATTGTAATTGAAATTTGCCATCTATCAACATCTAGTTATTAGTTATGCAATGTGAAGTAATGCTTTGAGTTTGAAAGATGTGCAATGCAATGTAATCAACAATTTGAATATAAACTACAAAAATATATTTTTAAAAATTCATTAGTTAAACTCCCTATTTTATTTGGTATTTATAACTCTATTGCTATGGAAATGCCTTTCAATTAAAAAAATAGTTTTTGTCTCTTAGTCTACAATTTTTTGTTGCTGTGTAGAACATCAAAGTCAAAGGTTGACTAGGGATCAATACCATGCATTTGATGAGAGAATAGCTGATGAGAGAGACATGGACAAATATCCATGTCCATGTAATTATTGTATTGGTGGAAAAGTGAAAAAAAGAAGTGACATTTATTGACATATGATAAGATATACGCATAGTGGTATAAGCCCTTGGAATGTCAATTATTACGAAGATATGATAGAATGGCAGAGTGTGAGAGATGAAGAGGCAAAAAACATAAATGAAGTGGCACCAAAAAAAATAGTTTTTGTCTCTTAGTCTACATTTTTTTGTTGCTATGTGTAGAACATTACAGATGGATCAACATCAAAGGTTGACTAGGGATCAATACCATGCATTTGATGAGAGAATAGCCGATGGGAGCGACATGGAAAAATATCCATGTCCATGTAATTATTGTCTTGGTGGAAAGGTGAAAAAAGAAGTGACATTTATCGACATATGATAAGATATAGGCATAGTGGTATAAGCCCTTGGAATGTCAATTATTACGAAGATATGATAGAATGACAGAGTGTGAGAGATGAAGACGCATCAAACATAGATGAAGTGGCACCAAACATAGATGAAGAGGTAGTAATGTTAGATCAAGGGTTTGAAGTTGATAGAATGTTGAATGAGGGTCTAAACGATGATGGGGCCAAGTTGATGGAGGATGCTTCAAAGTCTTTATATGCTAATTTTAGGTTAAGTCGTTTGACAATAATCCTTCAAATTCTTAACTTGTAATTGGTGTTTGGTTGGACAAATGAGAGTGTAGATCAATTATTGGCATTATTAAGTTTTTTGTTATCATCTGACTCCACATTTCCAACAAAACAAAGTCAATGTAGAAAGGAAATCACTAAGCTAGGCTTAGGGTATGAAAAAATCCACACATGTGTGAATGGTTGTGTATTATTTCTCATGAATATTGCAAGTGAGAGTGAATGTCTGAAATCTCATGAAGTGAGGTATAGAGAAGGGTTGAAATCAGTTGTGGTTCCTAGAAAGGTTCTTCGCCACTTTTTGGTAATCCCACAATTACTCTGAATGTATAGAGTCTGAGAGAATTGTGAACTTATCTGTCAGCTGCAAAATAAGAGCATAATGGAAAGCTCTTTGACATATATGCACGATTATGGAAATATGATTGGAATTAGATAGAGATAGCCTAATTGCTCAAGATCCTCATATGTATATAAAGGTTTGGGTTTGGCTCTAGATGGGGTGAACCCATTCTCCAAATCAAAATTACTAAAATGAAAAATTAAACTTGTGAATTTTTTAATAAATTATAACTTTGCCTCCATGAAGTTCAGTAAGCAAACTGGCTTTTCTTAATGCTATCATTGATTATACTAGGAAAGAAAAGTGTGACTTCAGATATAATTGATGCTTATCTAGAGCCATTATATGATGAGCTAATGGAATTGTGGAAAGGAATTGAAGCAATTCAATCTTTAAGGGATGGTCATTCAATCAAATTCACTTTAAGAGCTTCCTTATTATTTATGATTCATGATCTTCTTGCATATGGCACATTGTCCAGTCTTAGTGTTCATGGATACCATGGATGCCCTACTTGAAACTTTAAGGATTTTGTGAGGCACTCAAGAAGTTTGTGTAAGTGTATTTATTGTGGACATCGTGCTTACCTTAAAATGGATCATCCATATCATCAACAAAAAACACGGTTCAATGGTCAAGAAGAGAATCATGAAGCACCATTGCTAATAATAGGTGATTACATTGTTGAGAATAGAAAAAAAAGAATGTCATTTATTGAAAATGATGCGATTGTTGGTAGTAGATATGATCCATGTAGTGAAAGCGGTATAAAAAGGTTGTGCATATTCTATAAGTTTCCATACTTTAAAGATATAGCCATTAGGCATACTGTTGACTTTATGCATACTGAGAAAAATATAGCCTATGCTATTATAGAAACTCTTTTCGGTGCATTTGATACTATTTCATCACGTGAAGAATTTTGAAAAATAAAGATTCATCGAAATCTTTGGTTTGAAAAATATGATGATGAAAAATATAGAAAACCTAGTGCTCCTTATGTTTGGACAAAGGAACAACGTGCACAATTCTTACTGTTTATGTATCAGACTCGCTTTCCCACTGGATATGTAAGTAGTAGTATTAGAAGCCAAACTGACATTAATGGCTTAAGAGGCCTCAAGACCCATGACTATCATGTCATAATGGAGAATATTTTACCTGTATTGTGAGCTAAATATAGTAATTTTTCTAAAAGGATAAGGTTACTGCAGGAGTTATAAGGTTGGGCCTAATATTAAAGAGAGTGAGTTTAAATGTATTAGATCCTTCAAAATTTGATAGTTTGAGGGAGGAGGTTATTGAAATCCTTTGTCTATTAGAACAGTAATTTCCACCAACAATATTTAACATTTCTATACATCTTTTGATACATCTACAATATGAACTAAAGCATTGTGGCCTGATAAGAACAAGATGAATGTATCCTATAGAATGATATATGAAGGTTTTGAAAAAAAATGTTCTTACTAGGGAAAAACTGGAAGGAAACATGTCT
>VDFB02251903.1:0-26543 GCA_007258455.2 Sequoia sempervirens
AAAAATATTCTTTTAACTTATTTAAGTTTAAATTAAAAACCAAAGATTGTCAACTTAAACTTTTTTTTTTGTTTTGTTAATAAAATATTCTTTTAACTTATTTAAGTTTAGGGAGAAGGAAATATTTATTATTTTATTTAAATATATAATATAAAAAAAAATAAGATTAATTTATTTATTTTACTATACAATAGATATGATTTAACTTTTTATTTTTTTAAAAATAATTTATTTATTTTTGAAAAATTAAAAAACTAAAATGCTAAATTATGTTATTAATACATATTATGGATGTTCAATAATTTTGTCAACTATTAGACAATCATTTTATTTTTCTAATGTTTATAACTTGTAATGTTGAAAAAAATTATGATTAATTATTAGAGTTTATTTCTTATAGATGTAATCTACATACTAGTAATTGCAACTTGGTGTGCAATGGGTACATCTAAGAGGTGTGGAAGATCAATTAGGGAAAATTTTGGTATGTTTTTTGCATGCAATTGTATTAAATTGGTAGGTCATTTAGCAAATGATGTTGTTTGTGCAACAAAGGTCTCAATGGAGAAGTGATAGCTTCAAATCAACTATGAATCCAATTACAAAACCTCTAAATCAGGAAGATAATCAGACTCCATTAACAATAGGCTCGTGTTATGTTTGTGTAGACATGCAAAATTAACATTATGCATTCAATCAGGTTCATTCATCAAGTAAACTAGGTTTCACATTAAGTCCATTCATCAGTGAATCAAATTCACCTTCATCCATTCATCAGGTAATCTCATTAATTTCCATCCCCTAAGGTCATTCATTCAAAATTAAATAAACATTATCATCAACCTTTTAATCAAGTAAATCAAACATCTATTTAATTAAATCCAATGCATATTCCATCCTTTTCTAATTTAAATAAATCAAATATTTAAGTCATGAAAGTCAAACTCACCTAATCATCATTAAGCAAACCTAACAATGATCAAATACTAATCCTAACCACTTGCATTCTCTAGATTATGCCACTTGCACAAATAAATCAATTTATTGATTTATTAAAATCATCATTTTCACTCAACATGGCATTTATGGGGAATATTCCCTCGAGTTTGAAAAATATGACAAGTTGATTTGTCCATCCAACATTGCATTTATTTCTCATTTTCTTGTCCCCCTCTCAAAATTTATTGCCCAAATTTGAATTTGAAACTCCCTCTCATGGGCACACTTCCCAAATCTTGCACATCCCTTGGCCTATCACCACTTGACAAGTGGCCTCTTCTCATTGGTGGATCTTTAGTCCCACATTCATCCATTTGGCCAATCTCTCATCAAGAAAATCTATAAATGAAGGCCTTAATCTTCATCAATGCATCCACATTTTACATGCAAAGTCACTCTCTTGGTTTGAGAACTGATTTTGTTCTTCATCTCCATTGCATCTCAACATTTTAGCTTTGAGCAAGGATTGGGAAAGGGTCATTTGCATATTTGACACCAATCCAATATGGAATAGGTGATTCTCTTGCTTTTGTAATGTCTTTTTGACCTTTTTCTGTTATTTGTGGCATTTCTTGAGCATAGACATGTTATTTCATAAGAGGTATTTGTAGATTTGCATGTTTGAACTAACCTTTCTAATGAATGTTTAAGATGGTTTCATGTGCAGATTTATAGTGCTTCATTGTGGCGCTAGAAGGAGGGCAGCTATAGATTTTCTTTACAGTTGTTGTGCATCTAAATGCTTATTAGCATAGCATTTGTGAAAAGTTTCTTGTAGCCTCTACAATAAACCTATTTTGTGTTCTAGAAGAAATCTTTCAAGTAGATAATTTGTGAAAAGTTTATATAATTTAAATATGTTTTCTATCTGATCCAGTCAGTGCGATAGCTCCTGCACCTCTCTTACATCTATTAAGTTTGTGCTAAGAGTACATTTATCTAAAAGAATCATTCTTAGAACAGGAAGTAACTACATTCATTGCACGCGTACAGTCATTACACTAGATTCATACATTGAATCACAATGATAGCTTTTGTCATTCTATTTGTCTGAACCTCTATCGTTTCTTTTTTTTGTTCACTCTAATGTTAGGTAGACATCACCATACTGATATTCTATTTCATGCATATGATTTCTTGTATTGTTTGGTTAGAATTAAAATATCAAACAAAGCACGTATTGACCATTTAAGTGCACAGTACTTTCATTTTATCTCATTGAAAGATTGAGAGGCTATTTGTTGATAATGGCGCTTTGATCTTCATTGGACTTTAGCGCAAATAGTGAATGCTTACTTTGATTGTTGTTTACTGTTACTAAGTATGGTGGGTGCCAGTTGAGCTCACTACCAAATCTTTGTGCCTGACATAATTCTGATCCTCCTTTTTAGATCTCTATGGGTCATTTAATATCAGATTGATAGGTGCGGCAAGTAGTAGATTCAGCATGTTGTCCTTCATCGCTTTATGGCATTAAATGGTTCATCTTCTAGAGGTATTTCAAGATACGCAAAGTCTACCTATTTGATTTCAGAGGGATGAATAAGAAATAGTCCTATTCATGTCGAAAAAAAAATGATAGTTCTTCATTTTAGATTCACAAGTGTTTTGCCTGAGTGCTTACTTTTTCTCTAACTGTCATATACGAGAATTTGGTACATCTTTTATCAATCTGTCCACTAAGTGTAAACTGTCTGAATATCAAAAAATTTGTTGATTGAAGCCTATATATGATTGAACAAATTGAAGTTTGTAGGTGTCGGCTTTCACATCGAATTTGGCAGTTTTCCCTCATATTATGATCTGTAAATATCATAGAAGGTTGAGGTAAGTACTAACAGACCGACAGCAGTGAGAATGATTTATCAAAGCACCATATTACTGTCAAATATCACAGGCTTTTAGTTCGAAATAAGCTGAAATCTGGTCTTAACAAAGTTAGTTTTGTTTTGTCTATAGGGACGCATCATTTAGAGATCTTTTTTTGTTATGCCTATGCTCTTAGAGGGGCGTGAACCCCAACTTGAGGGTATGCCATTTGCTTTGTTTGGGCCTTAATTTTTTTAGTAGAACAAAACTATAATATCTAACAAAATCCCTTTGTACATTATTCTCCCTTTTGCGAGCTTGTTGTTGACCATATTAATGAACGATGGCCAACTAAGTTAAAGAAGGAATCTGACAGGTTTTGAAGTATTTCAGATGGTGAGTGTAGTTTCCATTAACTGGCTCTGGACGCTAAGACCAACCATGCCTTCCTCTGCCAAGGAAATTAAGATCTTTGGTTGCTGTGATTTATTAAAAATTGTAGAGCGTTGTTGTCCTTCATTAATAGGATCAAACACTGTAATGTTGGTGTATTTACATAGATTGTATAGCGCTGAAACTACAACTGCTATGCACCAAACACCATCTAATGTCATTATATCAATTGACTAGTTTAGGAAGACACATCCTTCATGAAGATACACTTATGATATAGGTTTGTCCATTTTTATTTTTATTGTTTGACTTTTTGTGTCAAGAATGCCTAATCAAAATGAATGTTGAATGTCGAATCTTGTGAGGTAAAGTTTTTATATTTCGGGGATATGAAAATCTATAAATCAGGCAGCAACTTATGGCAAGTGACTTGGCATTTAGTTGAGGTAACTCCATATTATTCTAATCACCTTTTGCAGGAAGTGCAAGAAAATAAAGTTGGGCATCATAAAAATCAGTTGAAAAAGAATCTTGTATTGATATTGGTTGAATTCTCCCCATACTTGGGCACCTCTGTTAATTTTCATTCATCTATCATTATTTGTTAAGGGTGTGACTTTTGAACTAAACATAGAAATCTTGAAATCAACTAATAGGGAGGTTGGATGAAACAATCACTGTTTCATGCTCTGGGTCTTGCTTGGAAGACTCCTAGGGTGTGTTCACTCCACCAATTCAACCTATAGGACCTTCTAGCACTAGGATCCCTTGGTCTTGCTATGCCAACCCCAACTATCAACACAAATTCCTTCTACCAATTCAAATCTTGGTGCAAACTTGCAACTCTAACCTTAGCCCTTAATCCACCCTAAAGGCTACAAACCTCCAAATTAAAGAATTAAACTTTGCAAGAGTGTGGAGGTGCTTCAAAGACTTCAATCTATCCTACAGTGGTTCTTTAAGGTTCACCTAATTCCATTTTTTTGGTCACTTTCACCAAACCCTCATTAGGGTCTTAAAAAGGCTACTAGCCCTAGGAGCCCCAATTAGGCCTCCTGCTCTGATAAAACTTGTTGATTCTCTAAATATTCCCAAAGAACCCCTAATATTTCTTTGTCATTCCTGGTTCATGTGGACACCTCTCACAGATTTTTGAGGTCTTGGGTCTTAACTGCTCCTATAAAGCCTTAGCTTGAAAATGGGAAAATACTAGGGTTTCTTAAGCCATTTTCTAGTTGCCCTCAAACTGTCAAGTCTTTCACTAACCAAATGAGTTGGTGGAGTTTCCTCCTAATTACCAGACCTTAGCAAGACTCCCACCTACCTTCTCCAAAAGAAATTTAATCAAGAATTTTTCACCCCTGCAAATTATGTGCTCTGCACTTAATTCTTCCTAGCCGGGCACTTCCCTGGCTCGCCTAGGGCAAGACTTCCATAGTGGCTCCTATGCTTCCACAAACCCTAAATCCTACCATATATACACACATGGAGTCTAGTCACTATTCCCAAAGTGTCGTACAATTTGTACAATGGGAAAGTGAACTAATACTCCATTTTCTCAAAATTGTTTGGGTCAGACCAGCAACAGTGTGAAAATAAACTATTTACAAACAGTGATTGAAATTGAATAAAGAAGACTAATAAATGGCACACAATGCTTGAGAAATCACTACACTACATCCTACACAAAACACAGTGCCATGGTTAATCCATTAAAATCTCACTTCAAAGCAAAAATCAGAAAAATCACTCAAAACACATTGTTTTATTCAATTCACAAACTTCAAAACAATACAAAATGCTTCCAACCCCTCTCCAATGCCAAGGCATTCCTTAAATAGGGTTCCTCAATCAGTTATGCTCCCTTGGGCTCTTCTTGGCCGTATGAAGCTCTAATTGAGCATTATTTGCAAAATTGAAAAGCAATTCCTAAAAACCCAAAACCTTATTTTGGACTAGATCCTAATGATGCCTCATCTATGGTAAACATGACCTTCATTAGAGATCAACACCCAATCACAAATGCCACTAAGGCACAACCAAAAATGAACATGGAAAGATGACAAGTTGGCCTAAACAAATGCCAAAACATTGACCTTCAAAACAATCTAAGGCAATCTATGGGTGCTCCTGCACCATCAACTATGGCTTTTGTGCATTAAACATGGAAATGTTAAAATCAATTGTTCCTTCATGGCTTTTTAAATGTGGAAATTTTGGAACGAAAGTGTTCTTTTACAAAAATATAAAATCTTGGTAGGAAGTTATTTTCATTCTAAAGAATTTATGAGCCTTGATAATTTTATCCTTTTTTTAAAGAGGGTTTCTTTGAATGATTGACATTTCTTATGTATGCCTTTATCACTTATATCTAACTTTTGTATGTAACATCTTTTATAGGTGAAAGAGAAGGAAAGCAAGGAAAGCGAAATGAAAACAAGAAAAGCGAAGGAGGATAATGAAACAAAGAAGGTACAAATGAAGGAAAATAAGGTACAAAAGCAAACAAAGGCTAACGAAGGAACCGAAGGTGAAGTGAAGAAGAAAAACGAAAGGAGGAGAAATGAAGATGATGTATTGGGAAGATTAAAGTGTTTTTTAACACTTTAGTGTTTGTTTAAACACTTTTCATGAAATTGTCATCTTTTTGCTCTTAGGACACTAATTTTCATTTGGGTCTAAAAAGAACACTTTGATTTTTCATTTGCAAAGGGTTAAAATTGAAACCTAGACACCTACTAGATTTCAATTTGGGCTAAAATTGGACAAGCAATCTTCATCTTTCCTTTGATGTTTTAAAATGAATCAAATCATTGCTTTGAAGGATAAAATGAATGTGTGCCTTTATTGTTTTGTAATTATTTACACAAAGTAATATCATCAAAAGACGTATGTGCTTCTCTCGCGCCTCACAACGGTTTTGAGAATCAAAAGGCTTTTGGTGACATTAAGTTGCATAAATAATTGTCCATACACACTTCGATTTGGGTTTAAAATTGAACATCTTGTGCGAGTGTGAGTAGAGCATCATCGCATATATTCTCTTTCTTTGAGTCGTCAAAGATTGATTGAGTTACAGATTCTATATTTGCTTGTTTTTGTTTATCCTAGAGGGCCTGCCTTGGGGAAAAAGTACTTACCCAAGGGAACGACTCAACCGGTAACACTCTAAAGCCAAGAGTATTTTCAGCCAGGATATAAATGTGGGTATTGGAAGAAACACCAATATCACGCGGTTGATTCTTACAAGATGGATCTGAAAGGGGACTCTTGTCGTATGGGTCAATCTCCACGAACAGAAAGTCCTTACTAGAACCCATGTGCTAGAATTTGCCAAAATCCTTAATCTATTTGTTGGTGCAAGAACTGTCGTTCTGAAGCCGCCCCACACTTTTACGGTCTTTAGTAGAAATGTAAAACATGCCATGGGAGTTTCATGGGTGTTGATGCTTGGCTGCCCCGTATAAGTGAGTGTCATGGAGGGGAGCTAGTGGGGTCAAGCATCTAACCATTCACTAAAGATAAGCGTAGCTGGACTTGTCCAAGTGGGGATTCAACAAATATTGCTTTACACATCCATAGGGTTTGTGCTTGTTCTTGGTTTGAAAACACAGTGCTTTATTCGAAAATATTTGCAAAACAAACATTCAACATGATCCTCAAAATTTCAAACCCTTTAGGAGGCAAATACCATTGACCAAATTCTTGTGTTATTGCTTTCCCTTGGGATTGCATCCTTAGAGGTTTTCTAAGCACTTGAATTTACATATCAATTTGCCCACTAAAGTTAAACAATAGGTAACCCTTGCCTTAAATTCATCAAAGTTTCACGTAATATACCTTGTGAAATGAGACGAAGTTGAGACATTGGACATTCAGTTTGAAATCTAATCAAGAATGTGTTTGTGGTAAAAAGAATCCATTAAGCAAATATTAAAAACAATTGGACCTCACGCATGTGTCTCCAATGATTTCATGCAAAATCAAGATCAAGAAACCAAAGGTGAAAGCCCTTAGTCTAATAGCCCGTCAAGAACATCTCTCTATGCTATACGAAGTCAGACAAAGACTGTTTTTCAACTTTTACAAGAAGGCTTCAAGGAACAATCCTGGTTTGTATTCATTCTATTACTACCAAAACCCAAATCTTTCAGAGAGTTTGAACATCTTGTTTAGAGAAAAGCTTGTTCTTCAATACCTAGGTCTAGGAAAACAAAGTGTATTTTTTAGGTTCATCTTAGGATCAAATCAAATCAAAATCCTTTTCATCCATCCTTCGAAACATCAAAACAAAAATCATCTCACAATCACCTTTTGGAAAATCTTGAAATCATCCTTAATACTAGGCTTTTTGGAAAAATCAAAAATCATCAAAATCATTGAGACTAAATCCTTGAAAAACATTATCAAAATCACCTTTGGCTAGGTATGTATAGATGCATCCTTTTGCATATGCTTAATCAAAATCACCTTGTTTAACTTAGTATATGTAGATGAATCCTTCATCATATGCTTCGTGAAACTATCATCTTGTTTGGATAGGTGTGTATAGATGCATCCTTCTTTCCGCACATATTCAAATTATCATTCTTTGATCAAGCCTATCCCTTAGATAATCATCCAAACATCTTAGGGTCTGTTTGTTCAAAATCAAAATCAAAATCAAAATCAATCAAGGACAATTCCAAAAATCAAATCAAAATCTGCAACATATCCAAAAGTCCCAAAAGCCTAGTATCTCCTTCAAGATTTACCAAAAGATCATAACATCCGCATCATTCATCTTTTACATCATCATCATATCATCTTTTTATCTGCAAGATATCCTAAAAATTTTCACCTTGGAGGCATAAAACAAAGATCAATCCAAAAAATCAAGAGATTCATCTCCCATTCTTAAAAATTGATCCTTGTTTTATGGTTCAAACTAGATCTCAATACAATAAGAGCATGGAAGCCAACAAAGAAACACCCGCTTCAAGTGATCTTAGTCAAACTACTCCTGAAATGAATCCTGTTGGGTCCAAAACTCTCACAGTTAACCTTCTGACATCATCGCAAAATCTGCAAGAGGAAAACCAAGGAGAGGATCTTACCCTTGGAATGTCTCACGAAGAAATAACTGAAATGCTCCAAAATCCGAACAACCATAGAATCATCAACATCATGATGAGACTTAACCCTTCGTTATACATGCTTGAACTAGCAAAACAAGGGGCCAAGTTACCTTCAGATTTTGATGTGAGTACCATAGTAGAGACATCATTTCCTCCAATCTCATCCACCATTCCCATCTCATCTACACCTCCATCCCATAATATCATGCAAAACATTCTGCAAATTAGGACAACTTTTGCTCCAACCCAACCCAATGTTAACAAGGGAAATACATTCCTCAACACTCTTCAAGCACATCCCCTTGTTAATAATCAAAACTTGGATGCAAACACCACCTTGGAACAAAACATACCTCAAAACCCACTAAACAAAAATGTTCCTCTCACCTTCCATCATGATCCATCATCATCATTTTTTCACGCAACACCACAAACACCTCTTCTCACAAATCCACAAGAGGGAGACATATTCGGACCAGGGGGCATTTTCAACACCACAACATTTTCACAAGGACTTGCACCCCTTACATTTCCACCTCTCCCACCATCGCCATTGTCATCTACACCACTCCTTAGTTTAGGGCTTCCCCCTCTACCAAGTATTGATCAAAACAACATCCCAACCATCAATCAAAATATTATGCCAAATGCTCAAAACTTATTGTTGACATCACAACAACAAATGACAAACACACAAGCAATGGCAACGACATCAAATACCCCATTAACATTGCAAAGCATGGTCTCTCAAGGACCAATCACATCAACAGCACCATCCATCATGCAAAACACCAACACCACCTTCACGAACACTATTCCAAATCCACCACCACCTCCACCACCACCAATTTTCACCACATCAAGCCAATACGATGCAACACTGTAAGACACTTTTCAAAGAGGATACCAACAAGTGCAAAAACAAAAAGCTGTATACCTAGCTGCTCAATAAGTTGCTCAAGCCGCACAAGCATCACAAGCACAAAGGGCTGCTCAAGCACAAATTTTATTGCAACAACAAGCAGCACAAGCATAGGCAGCACAAACACAAACAACACAAGCACAAGCTCAAGCGCAAGCTCAATATCAAGCACAGCAAGTCCAAGCACAAGCACAACTTCTTGCACAAGCAGTGCAATTGCAAGCATATCAACAAGCAATAAAGCAATATCAAGAGCAACAAGAATCAACATTGTTGGAACAACAAGAAGCACAAATCTTAGCGCAGCAACAATAAGATCAAAGACATTAAATTTCCACAGTCCATAAATTTCTGGATTGATGCAAAAAAACAACACACAGTCAAATCTAGAAAAAATCTCTCTCAACAATAAGATCAACAACAATCATTATTCATACAAAAGCAAGTAGAAGCCTACTTCGCCCGCTAGAACATACAAATACCATCAAACAACGCACCAACCAATCCACCCATCCAACCAACGATTGAAACACCCCAAAACACTTTCATCCCACCCCCTGATCTGCAAAGTGATGTGACGACACAACTCAGGTTGCTCTCGCAACAAGTGCTTGACCTTCAATTAGGGTGAACAACCAAAACACCGAGCAACTTGTGTCCCTATCCATTTGATAGAAGCTTAGAGATGAAACCATTCCCCAAGGGATTTGAGATCCCTAAATTTGATAAATATCGAGGGATGGGAAACCCTAAGGATCACATCATGGAATTCCAGGTTCATTGCATGGAAGTCGCATGTGACAATACTTATCTGATGCAGCTATTTCCTAGAAGCTTGGCAGGCCCCGCTATAGAATGGTTCTCTCACTTACCTTCAGGCATTAGAACATTCCAAGAAATTAGGGACGCATTCATTAGGAACTATGCGTGTAACATTGCAATGGATGTTAGTCTCAAAGAACTATACGCTCTAAAACAAGGAAAGAATGAATCTTTCACTTCATTCCTTCAACGATGGCAATCCAAGGCCAATTGGAGCAAGTGGACCATGCCAGAAGAACAAGTTTGCACCATCATAGCTAACCTTGAAGGCCACTTGGCATTTCATCTCAAGGTTTAGGGCATCACTACATACGATTAGTTGATCCCCAAGGCACTTAGCATCAAAAGAGCCCTTTTGACTTAACCCACAGAACCAACATCATACCACGAATAGCAAAACAACCGCCCACCATCCAATTACAATGATAAACCTCGCATGTGGGAAAGAAATAAAAATGTTACTAATGATGGTGTCGTCGATGTCAAGGTGGTCATTAGTGGTCCACGCCAACATACACCCACACTACAAATCCAAACATAACACCAAAACACTCATCACACAACATACCAACCCAACAACAATCCAACCATCAATAATCTCAATGATCAAAGAGGACCACCCCAACGCAAAACTTACCCCAAATGAAAATACACTACTTTGGGGGAACCACTTGAGGACATAATGAAAAAGTTGATAGATGAAAAACTCATCCAGGCTCCTACCTTTGAGAATTACCAAGAACCCAATGTCAAACCTCATTGGTATAATGAAAATCAACTTTGTGAATTTCATAAAATCAAAGGTCACACCACAAACAGTTGCATGAGACTCAAAAACATCATCCAAGATCTCATTGATAACAAAATCATAAATGTGGAACAACCTACGGGAAATCAAGATCTTAAGATATATATGAATTTGATGCCAAATCATGGTAACAAAGGGAACAAAAATGATAAAGGGAAGGGTAGTGTAAATCATGTGTATGAAACGGTTGTTGCCTCCCTAAATGAAGACTGCATGGTCATCACCATCAAAGGCGCCCATGATGAAGATTATGGAGTCACCACAAGAGGTGGCAAAGTCACCATTGCAGGATCATCTCAACCAAATAGAGTCCCTTCATCTAGATCTGTGCCTCATGGTTACAATGTCCTAGATCAACTCAAGAGAATTCCAACGCAAATCTCCATCACGGAGTTGCTAAAAATATCATCTTCCCATAGGAAAATTCTTGAAGAAGCATTAGCCTCATCCACCATCCCCGCAGATCTCGATGCAGAGCAATTCCAAGCTATGGTCGGAAATATCATTACGCCTAATCTTCTTACATTCTCTGACCAAGATTTCCCCACCCAACCATCTCACAACCATGCACTTCACTTGGAAGCCATTGTACATAAGAGCAAAGTCAAAAGGGTCCTGGTGGATGGAGGTGCAGGCTTGAACATATGTTCCCTAAGCCTCATCAAGCAGTTGAAAATATCAGAAGATTCCATCGGCAAAGGGAAGGGCATCATGATAAGAGCATATGACGACCAAGAAAGATTGTCTCAAGGCACAATTAAACTCCCTATCCAAGTAGGGCCAACGCTCATGGAAACCACTTGTCAGGTCTTGGACCTCGACTTGCCATATAATATCCTCCTGGAATGCCCATGGATCCATGCGATGAAAGCTGTAGCATGAACATTCCACCAATGTGTGAAATTTACACATAATGGACAAGAGACCTTACAATCCATGGAGATCCCGAACCTTTCTCATATTGCAAAAATCTTGAGGCAAAGTATTACAAAATTCCCCAAGTACCAAAAAACGATGAGGGCCCATCCACACAATACATCGATCCCACCACCCTCGCATCCACTTATGTGACAAAGACACCCGCCACTCCCGCCATTCCCACCATCTTCGATATCAATCTCATCATCTAGGATGATGGTTGTGGAAGCTACAAACTCCCTAACAATGCTTTTGTGATAGGAGAGTTACCACAATCTCCTAGATCACAGGGATGTCCACAAGAAAATCAAGCTTCCACATCACAAACCTATCCTCAAAACTATCTTGAATTCACAAGATGGGGAGACCTTAGCCATGAGGTTGTTGAAGCAGATCCATCTCACATGTTGTACATCAAGATGAAAGACTGACAGCTAATTTACCAATGGATGAGACAAGCAAGGGCCTACAAATGATGCTTGCAATGGGCTACGACAGAAATCAAAGACTGGGACAAAATGACAATGGGCTCATAATACCTATTATGTCAGAGACGCGACCCATAACAAATCTTGGTCTTGGATGTACCCCTTCTAGAATAACCATACGTGGTTGAAGTCCTCCGGTTAGAGCATTTAATGTCTCTCCTCAGCCAGTACTAGCATATGTACACTCACCAATATTCACAGGTGGCAACACACAATTTTATCACTGAGCCCTATATTAGTAGCGATGACAAAGATGCCATATCAAATCTACCTAGGTTATTTGAGGACACCACCCTGTGTATGATTAGCACCCTCTCCTTTGAAACAGACCATCTAAATCATGAGATTCGTTTAGTGTACCCCCAACTGATCGACTATGACCAACGAGGACCACTAGTTCTCGATACATTCAAAAATGATGAGGCGCTCTCATAATTCATGGGATTGAGGGATAACATTCTAGATGGAGATCACAAGGCAGGGTTTATAATGGAGTTGGACACACATGCCTATTATGGGGAAACGATTGAATCCTTTAGTCGCAAAAGTGAGAAACTAAGAATCATATCCAAGTCCTTGAGTGAAAACCACATCGTGGCACTCTCAGACAAGAAAAAAGTAAAAAGAAAGGACGTATCCAATGGTGAAAACCTCTTTGAGGTGCCCGAGGATGAAGGATTCAATCTTCCTTTAAGAGCTATTCATCAGGAAAAGTTAGTAGTCTTGGCCGAAAAATGCAATCATGTCAACCTAGGAACAAAGGAGACCCTGCATATCACATTTTATGTGGAATCACTATTATCAGAAGAGCAAGAACTCCTAGCAGCATTCCTAAGGGAAAGACAAATAAACTTTGCATGGAGTTATGCTGATATGCCAAGGCTTGATCCAAAGACTATGGTCCACCACTTAGCAGTGTATCCAGAAGCAAAACCTATCAGACAAAAGCTTCAAAAAATGCATCCTCAAATCGCTTTGTTAGTCAAAATGGAGCTCAAAAAGCTATTAGATGTAGGATTCATATGACCAATATACTATCCAAAATGGGTATCAAACTTGGTACCTATTTCAAAGCCTGATGGAGCCATTATAATTCGTACAGACTTTAGAGATTTGAACAAAGCATGTCCAAAAAATGACTTCTCGCTTCCCAACATTGACATGATAGTAGATATGACAGTAGGACATGAGATGCTATCACTAATGGACAGATTTTTAGTATACAATCAAATCATGATAGCAAAAGAGGATCAACACAAGACAACTTTCACTTGTCCATGGGGGACATACTGTTGGAACATGATGCCATTCGGCCTAAAGAACACAGGAGCAACATATCAAAGGGCCATAACATTGATCTTCCATGACATGATTCATAAAATAGTTGAAGACTATGTCGACGACATCCTAGCCAAATCAAGAAAAATACAAGATCATATAGCAACCTTAAGTGCTATCTTTGACAGATTGGAGGAATAAAAAGTCAGACTAAATCCCAAGAAGTGCGTCTTCAGTGTGCAATCAGGTAAATTTCTAGGATACATAGTTTCCATGAGGGGTATCGAGGTGGATCAGAAAAAGTAAAAGCAATCCTCGAGATGGAAGCACCAAAGACATTAAAGCAACTGAGAGGTCTCCAAGGCTGACTTCAATCCATCCGATGATTTATAGCACAACTAGCAAACAAGCAGAATCCATATTCTCACTTACTCCACAAGTGGGTAGCATACAAATGGGATACGAAGTGCAAGGAGGCATTTAACAAAATTAAGGAATATCTACTGACACCACCAGTTTTAATGCCACCCATCCCAAGAAAGCCATTGATCTTATACGCGTCAACAACAACAACAACAACTCTTGGAGCTCTTCTTGCTCAGCATGATGAAAATGGAATGAAGAGGGCTATCTACTATATCAGTAGAACAATGGTCGGTCATGAGCTAAATTACTCATTCATCGAGAAAGATTGCCTCGCAGTAGTGTTTGCATCCTAAAAATTTAGACACTACATGCTGGCACACAAGATAAAGCTCATTGCGAAAATTGATCCCCTCTAGTATCTCTTATCCAAGGCAATGCTCACGGGAAAAATGACAAAATGGGTGATGATACTGTCAGAGTATGACATCGAGTATGTAGAGAGGAAAGCAATCAAGGGACATGTTATTGCAGATCAACTAGCAGAAGCACCTATTTACTTTGAGAATCCTCTTGTCTCATAATTCCTAGATGAATCCATTTTTAACCTCAATGTAACTAACCATTGGAAACTATACTTCAATGGTTCATACACACAACATGGATCAGGAGTTGGTGTCTTCTTCATCACCCCACAAGGGGATTGCATACCAAAGTTATACAAATTGGCATTTCCTTGCACCAACAACATAGCGGAATACAAGGTTTTGACTATAGGTCTTAAGATAGCAGTGCAATGGAACATCATAGCTCTCAAGGTGTATGGAGACTCTCAGTTGATCATAAATCAGGTCAATAATGAATATCAGACTAAGGATGACAAGCTAACTCCATACAAGAAATTGGTGGAGACTCTTAAGGAATCCTTCATTGACATAACATTTGAGCAAATTCCAAGAACCAACAATAGAGCAGTTGACGCCATGGCTACAATTGGGTCCCTATTAGACATCCCTCACAACATACTAAAATATGAATGTCTAATCGAGCAGCTTCTCGTCCCCACATTCGAGGTACCAGAATCAGAATAAGTGTGTGAAATCGTTGGTCCTGGTGATCCTTGGTATCATGACATCTATACATATCTTTGAATAGGAGTCATACCTGATGACCTACCATCCAGCCTAAAACGAACCTTTATTAAAAAGGCATCCAGATTTGTGATCCTAGGTGATACCCTCTACCGTAGAAGCATAGAAGGTTCCTTACTACGATGTTTAAATGCTGAGGAGGCATTAACCACTCTAACTGAAGTTCATAACAGTATTTGTGGCTCACACTCGAGCGGAATGACCATCGCCAAGAAATTGCTGAGGATGGGGTATTATTGGCCCACAATGGAAAGAGAAGCATATGATCATGCTAAGAGGTGTCTACAATGTTAGCAACATGGGGACCTCATTCATGCTCCAGCTCAGGAGCTTCATTCGATCGTCACACCATGGCCCTTTTCGTAGTGGGGACTCAATCTTATTGGAAAAATCACACCCACCTCATCCAATGGCCATAAGCTCATCATAATTACAATTGAGTACTTCACAAAGTGGATGGAAGCCATACCCATGATGTATATCACTGGGAAGCAGATCTCAAAATTTATCCTGAACTATCTCATCTGTCGTTACAGTGTCCCACAAGCCATTATCTCAGATAATGGGACACCATTCAAGAACTGTGAGGTTTATGCATTTGTGCTTAGAAATTCAAATCCAAAGATCGCTTCTCCACCCCATACCATCCCCTAAGGCAATGCTGCATTCACAAACAAACCAACCTCAAAATCCTCAAGAAAAATAGTCAATGATGCAGGTCATGATTGGCACTTGCAACTTAATCCTGCCCTCTGGGCTTATCGAACAAGCATCCGTACACCCACTGGCGCCACCCCATTCTCCTTGGTCTACAGATCAGAAGTTGTCCTCCCCATTGAGATCGAGCTCCCATCCCTCATAATATCATTGCAAAATCTCATCACTGATGAGGACTATCGGGTGTCAAGATTAAACAAGCTGGAGTTACTAGATGAGAGACACATAGAGGCTTTGAATCATCTGTAAGTCTATCAAAATAGACTCAAACGGAGCTACAACAAAAAGATCAGAAGCAGGACTTTCCAAGTCGGAGAACTACTCTTAAAAGAAAATCAGAAGAATGTCCCAAATCCCAGCAGCAAAGGAAAGTTCGAACCTAATTGGTTAGGGCCTTCACATCACAAACAAGTTATAAGTCGGGCATATCAACTATCAACACCTAAAGGGGAAACTCGCGGAGCCCATGAATAGCTCCCATCTCAAAGTTTTACTTCTAAATCTTCTAGGTATAAAAACCAAAATCCAAAAAATCAGAAAAGTCTTAAAAAATGGTTACTTCGACGAAAACCTGGTAAACAGGCATCTTGGTGACAACAAAAAAATTCAAAAAAGCAAAAAATCAAAAAAAGGATAAAAAAATAGTAAATAGAAAAATCATCCTCTAGTGAAAACCACTTTGGTGGCACTTTGGGCAAGTACTTCAGTGAAAACCTGGCAAACAGGCACCTTGCGTAAATAAGCACTTTCCATCCACCAGGACCTTTATGGCTTGATCTGCATCATCCATCCATTTCGCTTCCATCATCCATCGCATTCAGGTCTCCATCCATCACACAACCTTTCGCATCTGCACCATAGCTTGGTCCTGTGTTTGTATCATGATCCCTCCTAGTACTACTCAGCCCATCCTTAAGGTCAATTTGTCCTACCTTTATCAGAGTAGTATGTTGCATCATGTTGGGGGCACATTCTCATCGGATCGGATTCATGTATATTTTAAAGTCCTCAAATCAGAAAATCCAAAAACATCAGAAAATCCAAAAACATCAAAAAAGCACAAAATACAAAAACATTCAAAACATATCAAAATCCTAAAAACAGGTCAAAAAGTCATTCAAAAAGCCAAAAACAAGGTCGTCTTGTTGAACTACGTCGTCTTTGAGCTTGAATGTAGGCAAGGTTGATCTTTGATCATCCCCTGAGACAAATCGGTCAAGTCGTCAGTCGAACTACGTGGTCTCTACGTGTATAACGTAGGCAAGGCTAATCTACTGATCAACCCTTGAGGCCCCTAGGATAGGTCTTTAGGTTAGTTTCTTGGTCAAAATCTTAGAAAAGCCCAAAAACATTGAAAAATTGAAAGAAAAAAAAAACATTTGTAAAACCTTGAAAAATACCAAAAAAAGCCTCAAAACATTGCAAAACATAAAAAACATCCAAATATTTGAAAAAAATCCATCCATCTCATCTCGCTTGCACCCGCAATAAACACCATCCATAATAAACTAATCGTCACCCTCAACCTTTGGTGAAATAGTTAGAAACAAGTCTAGCAGGTTAAATGTAAAAACTCAAAAGTGTCAAGTCTCAAGTCTAAGTCAGTACGTAAGCAAGTTGGTCAATTCTTTGTGTCGATAGTCCATCATCCAAAGAGTCCCATATCAATCATCTGATAACATCATGTCCTAGGATGAATCCTTCCTACAAGGGGCATTATTTATCAGAAAGAACACTCTGGATAAACGAAATGACGTGCCACCATCCACTAACATGTCCTATGATGTATCCTTCCTACAATGGGTATTATCTTTTGGCAATAAGTTTTGGTTCTTATCCTTAAAAACACATTCCCTTTTGGTTAGCAGTATTGAAGAACATCAACTTATTTGTGTGCTTTATCTTTTTCTTTTGACTTATCTTATTGCACTCAATCCAAGGACCTCTCGATGATATCCGAACGAAGGATTTAGAGAGATAGGAATTGGGAAATGATCATCATCCTTTTGTCTTTTGTGCTTGTTGGACGTTCTTGTAAAATAACTTGGCGAATACTTTCTTCGTTAGATATGTATAGAGGATTTTTTGGACAACTTTTTGACTATTGCATTGATTGGTTATACCTTTCCGTGTTTTGGTCCGAGATGTTTGAAACTTCTAAAGTGCATCCTAGCAAGGTTTCCGTATGTCAGGTGTGAACAGGAATATTCCTATCTATTTGTCGAGTCAAAGTCCATCACACTAAGTACAACGCCATCCTGGTCCTTTATACCTTGATGCATCGTACTTATGCGTGTTATCAAACATAAGGTGACTCTTTTTTAAAATCCCAACCCTTGATAAAGCAAATCATCATTTGTCGTCATCATCTCTCATAATGTTGGCTTGTTGGATCCTCTTATCATCATCTAATTTCTTCATTTTCCGCACTAACATCACATCATGAATAGTTAATCATCATCACCAATACATCCATCATGCATCCATCAAGCATTTGCATAATCACAACATATCACATCATCCATCTCATACATCAAATCATCATTTAAGTTATGATATTGCTATCAGGATTCAACCGTGTAGTTTTGAGTCAAACTCATTGACCCATGTTTTTTGAGTCCTCATGAAACATGGGTCAATGAGTTTGACTCAAAACTACACGGTTGAATCCTGATAGCAATATCATTATTTGACGCGCTGTGGAAAAATACCTCCTACTTATCAATCATTTAAGTTGTTTAAGATAATATAGATTTGTTATTCTAAGCATCTTAAAATCATCTCATTTGCATCATTGTCCATAACCATCCATTTTGAACCTCTTTATCGTGAGATCGACCCTCAAATCGAATCTTCTCGCTCGATCTCTCGAGGGGGCAATGTACTAGTGTATTTCTTTCCGCTGGGGCATCTAAAAAATTAGAAAATTTTTAAATTTTGATTGCGGCAAGTTTATTCTTTGAACCAACGCAACAAGTACATTGCTTCAAAGAGGGGCAAAATGTAGACATGCAAAATTAACATTATGCATTCAATCAGGTTCATTCATCAAGTAAACTAGGTTTCACATTAAGTCCATTCATCAGTGAATCAAATTCACCTTCATCCATTCATCAGGTAATCTCATTAATTTCCATCCCCTAAGGTCATTCATTCAAAATTAAATAAGCATTATCATCAACCTTTTAATCAAGTAAATCAAACATCTATTTAATTAAATCCAATGCATATTCCATCCTTTTCTAATTTAAATAAATCAAATATTTAAGTCATGAAAGTCAAACTCACCTAATCATCATTAAGCAAACCTAACAATGATCAAATACTAATCCTAACCACTTTCATTCTCTAGATTATGCCACTTGCACAAATAAATCAATTTATTGATTTATTAAAATCATCATTTTCACTCAACATGGCATTTATGGGGAATATTCCCTCAAGTTTGAAAAATATGACAAGTTGATTTGTCCCTCCAACATTGCATTTATTTCTCATTTTCTTGTCCCCCTCTCAAAATTTATTGCCCAAATTTGAATTTGAAACTCCCTCTCATGGGCACACTTCCCAAATCTTGCACATCCCTTGGCCTATCACCACTTGACAAGTGGCCTCTTCTCATTGGTGGATCTTTAGTCCCACATTCACCCATTTGGCCAATCTCTCATCAAGAAAATCTATAAATGAAGGCCTTAATCTTCATCAATGCATCCACATTTTACATGCAAAGTCACTCTCTTGGTTTGAGAACTGATTTTGTTCTTCATCTCCATTGCATCTCATCATTTTAGCTTTGAACAAGGATTGGGAAAGGGTCATTTGCATATTTGACACCAATACAATATGGAATAGGTGATTCTCTTGCTTTTGTAATGTCTTTTTGACCTTTTTCTGTTATTTGTGGCATTTCTTGAGCATAGACATGTTATTTCATAAGAGGTATTTATAGATTTGCATGTTTGAACTAACCTTTCTAATGAATGTTTAAGATGGTTTCATGTGCAGATTTATAGTGCTTCAGTTTGCAATAGGGAGAGAGGGACAAAGAGGGAGAGAAAGAGGGGGAAGATTGTGAGAGAGAGAGAGAGAGGGGTAATGAGATAGAGATATAGAGGAAGATAGAGATAGAGATAGAGATAGAGATGGAGATGGAGATGGAGGAGAGGGATATGGAGAGAAGGAGAAGGAGAGATAAAGAGAGAGAGGAGAGATGGATAGATAGATATGGAAGAGATAAATATAGAGAGAGGGGAAGGGATGGAGAATGAGAGATGGAGAGATAGAAAGATACAGATAGAGATAGGAAGTGATATATAGAGAGAAGTAGAGAGAGGAGGAGATATACCTGGATAGAGATAGAGGGAAAGATGGAAGAAGAAATGTGGAGAGATAGAGATAGAGAGGCAAAGAAATATAAATATAGAGGTCTAGGAAGAGGGAGAGGGAGAGGCAGGGAGATGGAGAGAGATGGATGGATAGAGAGAAGGAGACATGTCTAGAGATAGAGGTGGAGAGAGGAAGGTAGAGGTAAAGATGAAGATAGAGCGAGAGAGGAAGAGGGAAACAAATAGATAGAGAGGTAGAGATAGAGAGATAGATAGGGGTGGGTAGGGAGGGAGGGAGGGAGGGAGAGATGGGGAGAGATATAGAGAGGAAGGGATAGAAAGGGGGAGAGAGGGAGAGAGATAGGTAGAGAGAGAGAGAAGAAGAAGAAGAGGGGGGAGAGGGAGAGATAGCTCAAGATAGACATAGGGAGAGAGAGTGGGGGGGAGGGAGAGATATAGGTTTTACTTTTTTCTTGTTTCAAAAGGTTGTGGGTTTGTAGATCTATGATATTCAATTATCTTAGATGACATTTTTGATTTTTTTCATCAGTGTGAATGTCTAAATATTTAAGTGGTTTTAGATTTATAGAGAGATGGTTTTGTATGTTTTACATGTTTGCTAAATATGTAGTTTTTAGATCTATGGGAAGATTATGTTCAAACTCTTAAAGTTTCCTAGATGGAAATAATTACAAATTTACAAGGTTGCTTAGTGGGTTCTTATTGACCTATGGGTAATCTTATGTTGATTTGTTGGCAAATCAATTCTAGACTTGATCGTGGTGTTTGAGTCTTGGAAATATACATATTATACAGGTAGTTACCTCTATTCTTCATGATATTGATGTGGTGTTGAATCTATTTATTCAATTATTTGAGATTGGAGTGTTGATTATTCTATTCTCAATTGAGATGTTGCATATGTACATATCTTGTAAATTTTCTAATGTGGATTCTATCTAGGAGGCCTTATTATTAGTAACCTTGGTTATATTTGTATGCTTATTTTAGTGAGATATAGAAAAAGGTTTTTGAGTACCTAATATAGTTGTTTATTATAATATGTAGCAGTAGTTTGCAGTGCATAAGAAGCTCTACTCACTTTTAGTAGAGATTTGGCAATGATGTTGGTCATGATGCCATGTATAGCTTAGTATGATTTCCAATGGGAGATTTGTGTAGTTATATAGTATCTTCTATCTTCTTTGTTTCGAGATCTTGGTTCTAAGTTATTAATTTGTAGTGTTAAGCCATGGTAATATTTTATTAGATGATAGATATTTTTTTACAATGGTTAATTGGTATCATAATGAACTCTAGGATTCTACCCTTAGGTTGTAGTGAGAGTTTATTGATATATTTGGTTCTATTGATAGACAATGCTTGATCTTCATGTCATTTAAAGAAGTCTTGATATTTTGGCTTGCCATGGAGGAATCTTGGAGTCTTTGCTGAGGTGTGAGATTTATGAATTATCAATTTGGATAGATGGTCCTAGTTTAGAGGATGGAAGGTATTATGTCAAGGTGTACTCTCAATCATGAGTTAGAGTTTTGGCATGATGTAGGTGCTCTTGGGAGCAAGATATGTTCATTGGAGCATATGATATTTTTGAGAAGATGTTAGATCATGATGTCATGCTATAGTGTTAATTTTATAGTTGGAGTTTTAAAAATGGTATGGTTAGTCCTTTGGTTTTGAGTATTAATCATTCACTCAAAGCTTCATGATTTTATAGGCTACATTTGAAGTTGATATGGATTCATTGATGCTACAAGTCTATGGTCTTCTCAACACCTGGCAATTAGCTAATGGTGTTGATACTCCCTTTTCTCTTCTAAGGTGTTATAAAAATGGGAGAATGTTGAGAAAGGTGTTGCAACCTTACTCCTAATGTTAACATTACAAAAGTGTGATTTTTTTATATATAAAATGGAAAAATTCAATTTTTGGGCTATAGAGTTAGTTTTTGGCCAAAAAAAGTATTCATATAGTTGCTTGGGTTGATTTCTTCAAGCTCTTCAATTAAAAAAAAGACCAAATTAGCCCATCAAATCAAAAGTTACGACCTCCCAAAGTTTGCATAAGAAATGTAAAAAGTTGTTGGATGCATAAAAGATATGTAAAGGGGAGTTACACTTGTTGATGAACTTATGATGCATGTTATGACACATCATAAAGCATCTTTGATTAGGGATAATTTTGGGTGCCACTTTTTTGGGTTGTTTTAGCTTATGGTTTTCTAATTACTATGCAATTGTTTCATTTATTGTATCTTCTATATATTAAGTGCTTGAGATGGAGCTTGTGTGTGAGTTTTGTAGATATTGTTAGCTTACCAGATTTCCTCTAGATTTTTGATTGGTGATACTCCTATGAAAGCTTTCTTTGAAAGTGTATTGGAACTATGGTTTATTGAATAATACATTGCGCTACTTTAGAGTGTGGAATTTTTCTCCCAAAAGGGTTTTCTCTGCATACACCTATATGTTACAGTATATTGTTTATTTTATGTTTAAATTTGTTTCTAATTTATGTAATTGTTTAAAAGATTAAAATTTATGCAACACTTTCCTTAAAATATAAGATTATGAAGCATTTTCACATACCTTGTTTTCTTTCAAAGTTATCAATATATGTACGCGAATTAGTAGTAGCAACTACAATTCAAGAAATATGTTGTGCATGTTGTCAAACATCAATTCTCCAATTACTTTTTCAATGACTTAGGCACTCTTCTTCAAGAGATTTTACAAGAAAATAATTCAAAGATAGTTGATATGGCCACTTGAAAAGACTTCAATCACAATGAAGAAGATTTCCTTCTCATCTTTTTTATTTTTTATTTCTCAATATTTGTATCTTGAAAGCACAAATATATGATATTTTCTACAATGATGATTTAATATATGATAATTATTTAATTTGGAAAATGTGTACCTTTATTGGCAATAATTGATTGCACTTAATAAAAATAAATATCAATTATATTATTTTTTCAATAATAGCTAATTTAATGTTGATTTCTTCTTATAAGTAGTCACCTAAACATTTACTAATTCAAAAACTCTTGCACAAATTCCAATAAAAGAAAAATAAATAATATCACTATTTTCAAACTATTGGTATTCAAGTTTACAATTTCATATGGCCATACACCAACACAAGAAAGTTTGCACATTTGTACACCCTTGTATCAACATGAGAAATCTTGCAAATACATGACTTGATTTGTAAGATAACTTATATTAGTATAGAGGTGTATTAAAGTGCAAAATTGAATACTAATACAAATAACTAACATTTTAGAGAAATTAATAACATATTACACATTTTGTTGATAAGGACAATATGCACTACATCTTTTGTTACAATAAAAAAATATATGAAAGTTTCCCATTATTTAACTAGGGCTTTAATTTGATGTTTGAACTTGCCTATCAAGCAATTTTTCAATTATTCTTATCCATTCAATGTTTCCCTTTAAATACTAAAAATGACTTTATTTTAAATAAAATCATATAAACTAAATATATATTCAAATAGTCCTATATTATTCTTTGTTGAGTTCTCTAAAAAAATCCCTTTCATGTGATATAATATTCATAAAATGTTGATTGTATTTGATGAAAAAAATACTCAGACGCGACCATATAACTATACAATTTGGACTCACAACTCAACCATTATTAGATTTAGATTTATACCAAAAAAATTTCTTGAGATACATTTTCTATAGACATCTATAAAACCTTATGTAGTCCAAAGGACTATAAAGTCTCTCCTACAATCCCTTCCCTAGAACCACTTGCTAATCTTATTCATCACTCTCTTATTCATTTATTTTAAGAAAAAAGACTCTTATAAGAATTTTTTAATAGGATTTATAAGCATTTAAAACTCAAAATAAACAGCTAATAAATGCACTTAAGGTGCTATTGGATGATTGATAGGCACACATATAAATAGTCATTGACTAAGCATTGTATTTATGATTTTTTGAGAAAGTCATTTGTGCAATTCTTGGTCAACATAACTATTTAAATATGTGCCTTCATCCATCTAATAGCACCTTTGAATTTCTTTACTAGTTTATAACAATCTCATGGGTGCAATAATTTTTTTAAAATTGATAAATAGATTAAAAATTTAAGTGACTTTTAATGTATCATAATTTATCAATATGGATATTTATTCGCAAAAATCCAACGATGGATATAATAAGTCTCAACCACAAAAAAAATTATATTTTAATTTTGCATTAAATAATGTATCTTTATATAAAAGAAGCACTATACTTTTTTATAGACAAAAGGTGAATAACTAGTTGTAATATTTAATAATAGTATTGAAAACAACATAAAAATACCAGTAAATTTTTTTTACAATAGCACATATCCAAGAAGGAGAAGAAGATTAAAACCCCCAATAGCATGTGAAGACATGGAAAAATTTAAGCCCGAGAGACAAAAGACAATAAGTATCATGAAATAAGAGTAAGCATTAGGTAAGAAACTATCACTGGGAGATGGAAGCAAAACATGAGCAGTAGACTAAGTAGAATCATTTGAGGATGAAGTCAAAAGAAGAGAATTTCTTCATATGTTCTTTTGTTATTGGTGTGAACTCTAACTTATGTAAATTAATCATACCAAAGATATCCACATAATCATTTTGAAGACTAGAAATGATATTGTAGATGCATGTAATAACAAGGTCTTTGTTTATCTCTTTGAAATTGAATAAGCCACCAAATAGGTGCAAAACCCGTTGAAAGGCCATACTATTGATGATTTGAGCTATTAATCCCAAATCCATGAAGGTAGGCCTTTTCTTGAGTGTCAAGGGTGTCAAAATTATGGAAAAACCTTTAACCTTATGATCAAGAAGGAAAAATTAGGACCAATTATTGAGGTGGGTAAGACCTCCTTCAATTTTAGCTTTGTTAAACCAAGGGGTGTTTGGACAAAACTGTGGATAAGAATTGGGGTAAAACTATCCTTGTAATTGGCTTAAATCAATCTTTGGGAATTTTGCATTAACTTCCTCACTTTGTTCCTTAATGTCAATCCGAGAATCATAAAATCATGAAAGGTGTTGTGGCTATGTAACAAAGTGCTAAAACTAGTAAATTAAGTGGAGATGAAATGCATTTTGTGAGAATAAACACTTAAATCTAAATGCTTAAGAGAACAAACTTAAAAGTACTCTTAGATTGCACTCTTAAAACAAATCTTTGAAAACACTTTTAAAACCAAATAAATTAAACAAATCCTTTTAATGTATTTAAGATTTGTCACATTTAACTCAATTTTGATTGAACATTTCTAAATCTGTTTGAGACTAAACAGCTTATGAAATTACAACAGTTTATGTTGGCAGAATTCTAGCGACAAGACCTATTAAACCAAATAACATAAACAAATCCTTTTAATGTATTTAAGATTTGTCACATTTAACTCAATTTTGATTGAACACTTCTAAATTCGTTTGAGACTAAATAACTTATGAAATTACAACAATTTATGTTGGCAGAATTCTAGCGACAAGACTTATTAAATTTGGTGATAGGACATGTTAAATTTGGTGACAAGACTTGTTAAATCTAGCAATAGGAACTGTGCAGGGTGTATAAAATCTCAAAAAATGCAGTTGTTAATCCCAAATACTGTTCCAAGCTTAAACAAAATATAATAAACCAAATAACACACAAATCACATTCACAAATGAATAACAGTCACTAAATTATGCATAAATTGTACTCACAAAAAAAACAACACAAAAGTAAATTCAACCAATGGCTAAAGAGTAGGCCATGCCTCCCAGTCGGTCGATCGAAGAAAGTAATCAACAAGTTCTCACATTCAACTCAGATAATAATATTACCAGTATTATATTGCTTTATTCAAAAGTTGGGAATGTTTGATACAAAAGGGAACTTATATAGTCTTTTACATGAAACCAAATTATCTAAATATTACACACAGTTTTAGAGTTCAACAAAATCCAAATTGGTTGAAGAAAGAATGAAGTGGCCTATGGCCATTCTTTCTAAAAGCTAAAAAATAATTTACTATCACTATGCAAAAGACATTAACTACCCATTCTTTCTAAAGGCTACAGACCGATTTACTATTATTGTGCAAAATATATCAACAATATTGATTTGCAGTTTGAAACAAAAAGGATCATGATAAGCTTCTCCATTATTCCTTCCCACAACCAGAAGAACCCTATTTTCACACATAACCATTAAAATTGGTACTAAATAACCAGTTACTTCCTAAGGTATATTGTATCCTTTAATACATATTAGTCACCTTTAATTCTATAAAATTATTATGGCAATTCAGGAGAAAAGATTAAAAAACAGGCTAGGATTAATGACAAAACTAAAACTTTTAGCCCATCATTTCCCCCTAGTTGAAGACAT